>CAUDNR010002447.1:3366-51821 GCA_958430865.1 Entrophospora sp. SA101 | reverse complement strand
ATGAAATAAAGTGCCAGATTTCTGAGAAAATATTTATTATTGTCGCATCCTAAATTAGCACAATAAAATTTTAAATCATACACAAACATAACAGCTTGGTAGCATGGCTTCTTGGAGTGGTTCACCTACGATGGGAATGTATTCTGCTTCAAAAGCTGCTATCAGGTCTTTAACAAGTATTTGGAGAATGGAATGTCGTCCATTGGGTGTGAATTTCTCATTAATTGAACCTGGTAATAATAATAATAAGTAATGAATAGATTTTTATTTATCTGTTTATTTACTAGATTTTTTGATTTTTCTAATTATTATTATTATTATTATTATTATTATTATTTATATTTATACTTAGGTGCTGTTTTTACACGTTTAACCGAACGACAAGCATCTATTTGGAAGGATTTTACAGATTTCAATTCGTTATCATCGTCACCATCATCGTCAGAAATCAATTCAAAATATTTCGATCCAAAACATGATATGACATCAAATGAGCTTTCAATATACGAGAATGCCAATAGGATGATTGCTAAATTATCAGGTGATTTTGTGTCAAATGCTATTCCACCTTTTGTCGTGACTGATGCCATCATACACGCGTTATCTTCGCCATATCCAAAGAACACATATTATGTTGGTTTAGATTCTAGAATTGTTGCTGGTTTGATTTGGCTATTAGGTGACAGGATTGTTGAAGCTGTCATTGTTAGAGCTTTAAATAATAATGGTGGTGGTGGTGATGGTGGTGTATTTGAACAACAACAACAACAACATCATCATCATATTGAATGAAATTAATAAATTTTAAATTTTATTTTATTAAATAGTTACACATAATAGTGTAAACAAAATTCAAATAAATAAATAGTTGATCACATTTATGTAATAAATTGAAATTGGCCAATGATAGTCAGCCATAATAAAGATTGAATGACGTGAACTTTAATTCACTGATTCGTAAAGATGAAAAGAAGGAACGTTTAACGGACGAGAACCGTAAATTTCCAAAATGTTAATGAGAAATTTGTGAACTTGGGTAAAGGAGCATTACTAAAAAAAAAAAGAAAAAAAATAGAGAGGCCCTTATATTATCTATCATATTCTTTGTCTGAATCTTTCTGAATGTCCTTCTTCATGATATAAGTTTGAAATTCTTTAATTATCCATACCATCCATATAAGCATGAAAAAGAAAAAGATGATTTGGGGTAACAAATCGATCAGAGGAATAGATTCATTGGCACACAATTTATATATCTTGATGAAATATATTTTTATTATCATATTTTATTATTCATTTTTTTTTCAATTATTAAAGTGTATATATATATAAATAAAGAATCTAATATCTATAATCTACTCTATAAAAAAAAAAATCGATATAAAAAAAACGGGATATATTTTTCGCTCGTTTGCCAATTCCAATAACGAATGAAATCGAATTATTTGATTATTGCCAGAGAAAAAAAAACGAAAAAAATTATTGGTCACGTCTACATCCACATCGGTGGTAGTAGTAATTATAGATTATTAAAGTGTCGTTATAATCATCATAGTTTTTAGGAACTCCTGGATGATAAGCACATTGTGTTTCATTATCATCTAATTCCAATTTTTCTTTTTCTTCTTTTTTAGATTTTTTTGCATTTTTATTTTGTAGTTTACCGCCTCTCCTGCGTTTATTATCATGACTACACTCGACCCACACATGATTCCTTGGCCTAATTTTTTTTACACTGATGAAAAAATTCATGAAATATTCTTGGAAAACATGATCAGAATGTCTCCAGATATCTTTAAACATCCCACTAATAGTTTTAAGACTTCTTTCCATTTCACTATCATGTTTCTCATATTTCAATAAACTTTTATGTGCCAAGCCTCTAAAAATTATAAAATTATTGCCAGATTTTAGTTTTATGGGCGGTAGATTTGAAACATACTCTTCTACAGTTGGAATTGTAAAAAAGATTTCTAAAATGGGAACATAAGCTATCAGTACAGCGGCAAAATTAACGCCACCAGTGACGATGCTACCGTTATTGTCGTTGTCGAAAGCAATCAAACAAGGTTTTTGTTTTACAATGTAATTCTTGAAAAAGTTTTTGAAATGGTCGTCAGCAATTTCCCAAGAAATATTCAACAATTTTTCGACGGCCATCTTTGTGTGTTCATCAATTACTTTATTTCTAATAAAAATTGATGATAAAGATGGTGCCATCAATGAAGTAAATATCCAATTACTGCATTGTGGATTTGAAAGCTTTCTTATTTCTAGCATCTTTCTTCTATCAAAAGGGACAAGATTATTGTTTATTAAAAATGAAACTTTATCGTCCCTGATGATAATACGAGGAGGAGACAATTCATGCGATAAAGAAGGAATTAAAAATAATGGCAAGGAAGAGGATGACGAAGAGGATTCTAGGGAAGAGAATGATCGTGATGATAATTGCTCAAAATTATCTTCACATTTTTGTGTATAAGTATACATTGAAACCTTAAAAAACAAGAAGCCTCAAGATTAATAAAGAAAAATAAAAAAAATTTTTTATTAAGAGTGAAAACAAAAAAGTTTTTTAATTTTAAAGAGAGAGAGAGAATTTATTATATATGTGTTTTGGCATCTTCCGTCAAACAAATAAAAAGATAAATTTGGTTACTTAATGTTAATTGCTTTATTTTAAGAAGTAATATATTAAATAAAATAAAATAAAATAAAATAATATAATAAATATAATATGTGAATAAAAAAAAAATAATTCCGAGATTTTATTTCAGTGAATAATGAAGGATTTCAACCAATCATAATTTCTCTGCTGATAAAATTACGTTAGTACCACCCACCATAGGGAATTGGTCGTTTTTATTCCTTTGAATAAACACTTATTTAGTAATGATAATAATGCTTTGATATTAATAACAACAAAAATTCGCAATTGTCTTTATATAGAAAGTAATTTAAAAAAGTATCGAATTAAAATAAATTTTTTACGACGGAGAAGGAATTCCATTCCTAACTTTAATCAGTTCATTCAATCATTACTAAAAAAATTTTATGAATAATTATAGAATTAGTAAAAATACTAACCGAAAACATCCGACCATCTTATTTTTAGTAATTGATTAAGGAATACAATTCCTTTAGACACATCCAAAGAACTATCCGTGCAGCAACAACAGCATTGTTGTTGTTGTTGTTGTTGTTGTTGTTGTTGTTGTTGTTGTTGTTGTTGTCATTATTACTATTGTTATTATTATTATTACTATTATTCGGAAGAGCTGTAAGCGACGGGTTGGATACTTTTTCGTTAATTGTAAAAGGACCCTGTACTCCAGAATGATTCATACACCAACCGCTTTTATTCTCATCATTATCGATAAGATTCATTATTAATAGTATAGTATGACGGTAACAATTAATTCACACGGCATATCCTATTATTATTGTTTACAATTTCTTGGGAATATTCTTTTATTTTTGATTTTGAGAATAATGGCGTGGACTTGCATGTAACCATGTAACTTTAATAGGAAATGTGTAAAGGAGTTAATAGTCCTTGGCATTTTGATGATGAAAAGAAGGAGGAGGAGGAGAAGAAGAAGAAGAGAAGAAGAGGAAGAAGAAGAAAAGAATTTTTATAATTCTGTCGTTCGGATTAACAATTATTCCGAGTGTTGGCGCATAAATTTCTGTTTAAATCATTACATCATTTATTAATATCATTATTAGTTTTCACGATTCCGCCGGTTATCGTTATCATTATTATTCGGAAATGATTATGGTTCGTTCAATTAAAAAAAGTAAAAAACATTATAAACATTATTGTTTTGTTGCTGATTTAGTAATCAGAAGTCCATTCAACCGATTACTTGGATTCAAAAAAAACCTTTTATATACACGTATTTTAAGTGTATGGTATGTGCGAGAGAATTAGTATGAATAATGACAGCGATCGATCTAATTGATTCTTATCAAAATTCGTTGACATTCATGATTTAATTGATTTTGCAAGTCTTTTTAATTCATTTTATACATTGTCGATTTCTTTGTTTAATACCATATTATTATTATTATTTATTTAAAAAACCTTAAATGCAATATAATGGTACATATGTATGTATATCTGTATAAGTGAGTGTGTGTGAAAAAAAAAACTAATTACAAATGAATAAAGTGAAAATGAAACATAATTAATAAATATATACGTTGACTTAAAATCTATTAATATTAAAAAACCTTAAAAGGAGATGATGGCAGACAAAATAAAAAATATATATATACAAAAAAAAAATTTAAAAAATAAAAAATAGATATAATCTAAAAGTTCTATAGTGTTATTGTATGTGTGTGTGATAATATTAAATTAAAATTATAATAATAATAATAATAAAAAAAGTCCCTTTACAATAATAAAACAATAAAATATTACCTCGTAAATAAATAAAAAAAAGTCCCTTCACAATAATAAAACAATAAAATATTACCTCATAAAAAAAAATAAAAAATAAATAAATAAAAAATAAATAATTAGAATAAGCCTCCTCCTGCAATTAATTACCTATCCCAAAAAAAACTTTTTGTTGATGAGAGTTAATGATCTTTCTATCTTTTCATCTTTCCTGTAATTTAATTATTTCAAAACATCCAATTTAAGTTCTCAGATGTATTATTATTATCAAGAAGATTTTCGAAATCGTGATTAGATCCGTTAGATAGATTCGCAAGAAAATCGTTGAGTTGGTTGTTGTTAAACTCGTCATTGTTGAATCCATTGTTGTTAAATTCGTCATTGTTTAATTCGTTGTTGAATCCGCTGTTGTGTTCGCTAATCGATAAAGATTCAAAGTTGGTTTCAAATAGTGGGTAATCATTCGAATCCGGATTAGCAGTTACTAATGGGCTTCCAGGGCTATAAACTAGTACCGGTGAAGACATTGATGATAGTGTCGTCACTGAAGGTGATGTGTCACTACAATAAATTATTGGGCTGTTGCCTAATAAGAAGTTGTTCGGCAACAGTTTGGTTCCTGGGCTATTAAACGATCCGGCTAAGCTGGGGCTTCTGGTAAAGGATGAACTAGAAGAACCGTTATTATAGTTTATTGATGAACTATATCCACTGCTGTTACCATAATCACTACTATTACTGTAACTATTATGAGCAGTAGTGTTAGCATGATAATTAGAATTAGGTATTGGAATTGCAGTATCGTCCGGCACCTGAGTACATTCGTGAGCATAATATTCACTAAATGGCATATCTTCGTATTGTATTGCAATTAGTGGTGGTGATGGTTGAGGATTTGATTGCTCTGGTAATGGAATGGAAATATCAGTGTGAGTGGCTTTATTTGGAGAAGTAAGAGAAATACGAGGAATTGGAAAATCAGGGGAAGTATTTGGTTGCTCTTGTGGAGGTTTTTGTGTTTTTGTTTTTGTTTTTGTTTTTGGTCTAACATTTTTACTTACTGACGAAGGAGAATAGGGAACAAATTTTTTATGATTGAAGTTTTTTTTTAAGTGAGTTTCAAGCTTACGAAACTCATCTTTAACAGTTGAATCAGCGGACGCCCAAATATCACTGGTGATGTGAGATTTTTCATTTCTATTGAACTGGGGGATTACTTTACTGAAATAAGTACGAAATATAAAATAATCATTCATGGATCTAATAGCTTCTTTAGATCTTCTTGCTTCGCTCCCATAATCTTTCTCGATCTCTTTCTCGGTAGGAATATCGCATTCGTACCGTTCACGTCCATTTGTCGTTGAACAGATAGACACCACTATCTTTTTATGATCTCTTACCTCTATTGACGTTTCATAAGTGTGCTTTACCCGTTGTTCTTCTTTGCTAGTCTTATTTTTGTGCTTTTTGATGTTGACATCATTATTATTAGGATTAGGATTAAGTCCTGAGCACATAATTTTACTATAATCCATTGTAAGAAAAAAGGGTAGCTTTGATTTGTTATAAGAAAATTCTTTTATAGATTTCTTTAGAGTATAAATGTTGTACTTATAATTGTACAAGTATTATCTTTAATATATAAAGTTATTCTACAATACTATGTTATATACTCTTTAAAAAATCTTATTGTGATTTTCAAGATAGTGGTGTTGTTAAGCAGGAGGAGAAGTATGTGTGTATATAAAGGATTTTTTTAATACTAAAAAAAAATATAAAAAATATTAAGTATTAGAATATTTTTGAATTTTTTGAATTTTTAATTTATTGTTGGAAGGGATTGTAATGATCAAAAAACATTCAGCTCCTTTATATATTTTTTTGATTTTTATAATAACAATATATTTCAATAATACTACTATTGTTTAAAAACGTGGTATTTTTTACATTATTATTTCTATTATTTATTTTATATATTTCTAAAATGGCAATATATGAAAGAGACCACCATTCATTTTTCTTAATATGACTGAGTTACTTCTCCGGGCCTATAAAAAAAATTTCATTTATGAAACAAAATTAATTACACAAAGGATCTCTTTGTCTATCCTTATTTTTTGTAACTTTTTTCTACAAAAGAAATAAATATCTCTCATACTTTATTTTATTCAAAAAAAATTTTTTAAAAACGCTTTCTCGTCATATCATGTCATCAAGCCCCCACTATAACAACAACAAAAACTTAAATTAAAATTTACCATAAATATAATATATGTACATCTTTACAAATATATATTATCTATATATATATATGTATGTGTTTAACGTATTGTACGTAATATAATATAATAAGCACATTATAATGTATAATGCTGTTGTTATAGAAATTTCTTTCAGAATTCTGGTAATGCCTTCCATAGAGTCGGGGCAGAAATTCTAATTATATTTCTAGAAATTATTATTAGTGTAACAACCATTAATGATATGATGTAACACACACGATCTCATTTCTTTATAAATAAAATAAATTTTCTTCTTGAATTCAATCATTATAAAATCCATCATTTATCAACTACAACAACCATCGTCAGTAATATATAATAAAGGTTTTAAAAAAAATGTCTTTAACATTATACATTGTTCGACATGGAGAAAGGCTTGATCAAGTTGATCCTACTTTTGCTTACACCTCTCCTTCACCTTACGACCCACCCCTTACCGATATAGGCAAAAAACAAGCCAATAAATCAGGCTCATACATTCACGATTTACAACTTGAAAATGTGGAAAATCAAAATAATAAATTGGAATACATAATAATCACAAGCCCTTTCCTAAGAACAACCGACACCGCGATTGGTATAGCAGAAGGAATAGCAGCCGGTTCTAAAAAATCTGATGCCGCTGAAAATATTAAAAGACCTTTTGATATTAAATTATGCATAGATCCTTCATTATCCGAATGGCATACAAGTATTTATTTCTCAAATCCTGTACCTAATAGTATCGTTACCTTACGATTTGACGAATTACACCAATCATTTAAAAATGAAGAACAAAAAGAACAAAAATCATTTGAAGTCGATTGGAGTTATAAACCAGTTTCTTCCGAATTACCAAAATATCCCGAGGGAATACAAGATGTATTAACAAGGTGTACCTCGTCCATGGAACATATTCTTGAACCTTATGTTAAAGATATATCATTAAATAATAACAAAGATAAAGATATTGTTTTGATTATTGTGACTCATGGTTGGTGTTTTAATGTGATTCAAGAAGCATGTGCTAAAACTTCAAATTGGAAAAATGCTGAATATTGTGCTGTTACTCGAGCTCGATGGATACCTAAATCAGAAAATGATAATAATGCCGTCCAAATCATTATTACTGAAGATGAAGATGATAATAAAAATGTAAGACACGATAAACCAAAACTTGAAGCTTTAACTAAATACGGTGAATTCGATTTAGATATTATTTCTACAACAAACCATCTAAAAGGATTGTCAACGAATGATGAAAATGATTGATTTTTCTATATATAGTTTTTTTATTTTTTTGATTTAATTTTATTATTTTTCTTTTTATTTTTACAAATGTTATTTATAATATTTTACCATTCATTAAATAATTTTTTCTAAAAAAAAAATCCTAATTTAATGTAATATAGAGTAGATTTATACATAATAATAAAATCCATATACAAACATTCATTCATAAAATGTGATTTTTTTAAAACAAAAAGGTTCTGAAAAAACCTGTTTTTAAAAAAATGTTTCAAAAATGTTTCAAAAATGGATTTCTCTTTTTGTAAAACAAAGGATATTTATTAGAAATCTTTTGCCTAAAAACCTAGCCATGATTAATTATCCTTTTCGTATCCTGGTTCACTGCTATTCGTGAATGTTTTGTTGCTGGACTTGCGATATAGTTGGATCTGTTTACTACCTTTCCAGATTGGAATAATCAATATAGATCATTTGGATCCTTTCGATGATGTTTTAAATTACAAAGTTCAAGGAAGTCTATTTTTTGCAACGGGATCGTTGTTGTCTTGGCTGGTTGGTGTACACACTCACAGAATAACCAATTCTATATTATTATTTTACAAGGAAATCGGGATGATGTGGTGTTCCTGAAACAATAATTACACAGACAGGTCACGCAGTTGCTGTTATGATTATTGCCTTTTATTATTATAATTATTATTATCATCATTATTATTTCTATATATATATTAATTAGTATATATATATGTGCATTTAGATCAGAATCTGAAGTGTCAAGTGTCGTAGTTCGGGTATTTCCTTCTGTTTAGAAAAGCCTTTTTTTACTAAAACGCTACTTGATCAATCACCCACGTGTTATCACCAAACAATGAAAAACCAATTACTTCATACACGATAATAATAGATTAGACGAACTGCTTCACAATGATCATTGTACATACATGCAAGAGGTAAATGACGTAAAGAGTATTAAAAAATACAACCAGAGTGCATGCAAATATTTTGGTACTCTTAAATCATGCAGTTTGTAAAAATTCACAGAGATAATTGTCAATCAATCCTAATGCATACATATATTTATTTAAATAAAAAAAAATAATATAATAAATAATAAATAGTTTAAATTTACAAATAAAGAAAATATTTAAATGTCTAATAAAAAAAGGAATTTTTTAAAAACAGCATTGACACAAAACCGATACTCTAAGCGAGGAAGATAATAATATGAGTTTTAATGATTTTCTAAAATTATTACCATTATCATCTAATTATTTAATTATTTCCTCGGCTAATCTTTTTCTTTATCATCATCAGCTTCTATAACTGTATTCACTGCCAGCACTACCATTACTAATATTATTAATACTGTTTCTGCTGTTTCTAATATCATTATATTTATTATAAGTATTGTTCCTGCCAACATTAACATTAGTGTTATCTCCAACACCACTGCCAGGATTTCCAAAAGCAGGACTGCCACTAGAAATGTCATTTTTTTCTATTTTTTTTAATGTCTTTTGTGCGTATTCATTTTTATTATCAACCTTTAAAATTTTTTGTAAATCCAAAGTTGCTTCCTCCACTTTACCCTGAATCACATATATATTGGATCTTTCCGTTAATGCAAATATATTTTGTGGCTCACGTAACAATACTTTATTTAGGTCTATTAGCGCTTCATCATATTTTCCCAATACTGAATAAGTCGCCCCTCTATTACTTAACGCTTTTGTCTCATAATCAATATTAAATGCTCTGTCGTGAATGTTTTTCAATGCTCTATCTAAATCATGTAATGATTTTGTATGTGATTTTAATAGCCTATGTACCGTTCCTCTAAGTGCCAGTGGATATCCCCAATCTGGAGATTCTTCCAACACTGGATTTAAATCATTCAAGGCTTCATTATATCTACCCAGATTAATTAGGGCTTCAGCCCTATACGATAATGCCCAAACATTTCTTGAATCTATTACCAAGCATTTATTCAAATCCTTCAACGAATCATCATATTTCTCCAATATAATATTCAACGCACCCCTAGTCTCCAATGCAAAAACGTATTCAGGATCACACTCCAACACTTTATTCAAATCAAACAATGCCTCGTTATATCTCTTTAACATATGATACACTGCCCCACGATTAGTTAGTGCAAATACACTAGGCGTATTCTCACCATAAAGTTTAATCGCCTCGTCCAAATCTCTCAACGCCTCTTCGTATCTTCTAAAATTTCTGTTAACTGCTCCACGACTTTCTCTTGCCATTACATTATTAGGATCAATTGACAATGCCAAATCCAAATCAGTTAGTGCTTTTGGTCCACGTCCTAACATTCTATAGACTTCACCTCTTCTTGCTAATGCAAATACATTGTTTGGATCAAACTCTAAAACTTTATTAAAATCAATTATCGATTTATCAAATTGTTTTGTAAGTCGGTACATCTCACCACGCCTTTTATATAAATTTATATCATTTTTTGACATGTTTATTGCGTTGTTTAAATCTTCTAAACTCTTATCATACTGCCCCAATTTCTCATTTATTTCACTACGTTTAATAATCAATTCTAAATTCATAGGCTGTAATTGTAATGCTATAAATAAATGATCCAAGGCTTCGTGTTCACGTCCAAGCAAATGTAAAATTTCCGCTTTGTTTTTATGCGCAAGGAAATTCCTTGGGAAAATTTGTAAAATTCTATTAAAATCTTTCAACGCCTCATTTTCTTTACCAACCTCTCTATACAAGACACCTCTTTTCTCAAGCGCTAATAAATTATCCTCGTTACTTAATGCAGCATCCAAATCTGCAAATGCAAGTTCATAATGTCCAAGGCTTTTATAAATATCACTTCTAATGGCTCTGGTGGTTGAGGCTTGTTTAGGATCCATTTCTAATGCTTTGTTCAAATCTTGTAATGCCACTTCATATTCATGCATTTGTGCATAAATTTTTGCTCTACGAGTCAATGTGTAGATATTAGTTGATTCTAATAGTAACGCAGTATTCAAATCATCTAACGCATCTTTAAAACGTTGCATAGCACTATAGACTTGCGAGCGAGAAATTAATGCACGAGTGTTGTTTGGTTGGATTCTAAGGCATCTATTCAAATCAGCTAAAGCATCTTCATATTTGATTTGTAGACGAAAAACTTCACCACGAATTGCCCAAGCACGAGGTTTCTTTGGTTTTTTTGTTATTGCATCGTTCAAATCACGAAGTGCAAGCGCCAATTCATCAGCATTTAGGTAAGCAAATGCTCTATCGCATTTCAATGAATAACTATTAGGAATTTGGGTCAATATTTCCGAGTATAATCTAATGGCATACTGGTATTGACTATTTTGTAAACTTAAAGTTGCCTCCTTATACTTTGGATGTTGTTCTTTAGATTTTTTGAATATACTTGAAAATCTTTTGCTTGTTGTTGGAGGTGGAACGGATTGTCTTCTGTCTTTTCCTATTCTGTTATTATTATTATTACTACTACTACTATCAAGGCTTACAGGTTTCATACCGGAGCTAACATGTTTTGCATCAGCTGCAATATTTGGATTATTTGTATAATTCATATGTGCATTGTTTTTGTTGTTGTTAGCATCATAATAATTATTTTTATTTGTTTTTTTATAATTATCAATGTTTGAACTCATTCGATTATTTGTATCGAAATAAGTTTCACCATTATATCCTCCTGGTAATTGCTGTTGATTTTGATAATATTGTTGTTGTTGTTGTTGTTGTAACGTTGGATTGTAAATATTATTGTTGTTATTGTTATTGATTCCAACTAGTTGTGAGTTATCTGTTTGATTGTTAGTAGGAGATAGGTATAAATTTTGAGGTTGATTTTCAGATGAATTAATATTATTGTTATTAGATATAATTGTGGCGATGGTATCCTTATTATCATCATTAGAGATGCCAAGTTCATTTAATTGATCAACTACTTCATTATTTGGTTCATCCTGAATTTTTCGATTGTCGGGTGAACTTGAAACTCCATTTTGTTGCTGTTGATAATGATATTGTTGATTTTGATTATTAATCGATACAGACGGTGACGATGATAATCTTTTTTGAGGATGATATTGATAATTAGAGTTATTGATGTAATTCGAACCTATACCATTATTTTGTTGAATGTAATTGTCATTTGAAAAACCTTGATAAGCTGCTGTACTATTATCGTTACTCTGTCGTATATTATAATTATAGTTAAAATTAGATGTACTATTAGAAGGTGGTGTATGAACCTTTGGACCAGGAACATCATCGTCTCTAAATATTATATGAGGAGTAAAAGTTTTTCCCAACGTAATAGGTAACTCATTAATTGGTAAAATATCACCATCACCATCATTATTTTTTTTCTTGATCTCAAGTGGTATATCGTCAGAGTGTTCATCAATTTTTTCTAATGCAACTGTATTAGAATTTGAGAAAGTATCTAAATTTGTAGAATGATCTTGTAGATCCTCTGTGTAGGCAGATTTATTGTTATTTAACAAAGCATTGTTTGTATTTTGTGATGATTGTTGTGGTTGTGGCGGTGATATTGATTGTGGCATTTGTTGTGATTGTTTATCAGTATAAGTAAAAATGTTTTCAGAATATTTTTGTAGTCTAGCTTGGGGCTCTTTATCTTGATTCTTTGACGGCGGTAGTGGAGGAAGAGGTTGTTGTGGTGGTGGAAGTTGTGGTGGCAAATGTTGAGTTTGTGTATATGCTGGTTGTTGTGATTGTTGTGATTGTTGTGATTGTTGTGGTGGTGAGAAGTGCAATGGTCGTTGTTGTTGATAATTAAGTGGTTGTGGAATTGGTTGTTGGTTATTTGGTTGAGGAGGGGTGACATCAGGAGAAGCACTTGTTTTAATGTTAAAAACTTGACTTGATTTCTTTAGTTGATAATGCTTGGTAGTTGGTGACGATGTTTTAGTATCTTTACCTGATACATTTATTGAAGAAGAAGAAGAACTTGAATGATTTGAAAAATCTTCTGAATCCAAAGGAGAAATGATAGATTGGCGATTATTATTATTATTAATAGTTGCGGTTGCGGTTGCAGTTGTATTAATATTACCATTAGTAGTATTTTTATCTAATTGTTTATTAACATTAATATTACTAATGCCATTATTATCTATTGATCTAGAGGTAATACCATTTTGTTTTTTAATGGATGGTGATGGTAGAGGTGGTAGAGGACTGTCGGATTTATTTTGTTTAATAATTGGCCTTGAAGGAACTTTAGGTGATGTTTCTGCGACTACATTATTAACATATAATTTGTCAAAAGTAATATCTGAACTATGAGAGTGTCGAACTTTATGATTAGGAACATGAGAATAGGTAGCAGTAGTAACAGCAGGTTGAGAATTCTCATAATTCATATTATCTTCGTTATTGTTAAAATACTTGGAACCATATTTTCCTAAATTTTGTGATGGGTTATCATAATTGAATGTACCAGACGGATCGTTATTATAATTAACATTGTTAAAATATGAACCATTGTTATCATCGTCATCATCATTATTGGAATAATTAACTATTGGAGGGAGTGCATTTGAATCAGAGACATCGGGCCTTATATGATCTTTTATTACACGTCTTTCGTAGTCAGAGATTGGGGAAGTGGAATGTGATGTTGGTGCAGAAGCATTTAAAGGAGAATGTGAAAAACGCTGAGAATTTTTTTTCTGTTGATCCTGGAGTGGTTTAATATATTCATATAAACTTTTTTTTTTATATTGATTTCTTTGAATTTTTTTTTGTTGAAATTGAATTTGTTGTGGATTATTATTTAGATCGTTATTATTATAATAACTATCACGCTATAATGTTTAATAATAATTAAGAATCAACAATATTGTATATGATCTTTGGTACAGTACTAAATTTTTACTAAATATTCATTTAACACTTACCGAATAATGCTCCATTTTTTCTTTATTTATAATTTTTTTATAGCAGTAGAGAAAAAAATGAAAAAAGTTATGCGTGTTTTTTAAAACCCTTTCAGTAAATGGAGTAATATATAAAATAAACAGAATAAAATAGAATAAATAATAAGTGTAACAGTAAAAGGTATATAAATAAATTTATTATTATTTTTAGAAGCCTTCTTTCCCATTAAGCCCCCCATTTCTAAGTAATATTACAAATTTGATTGGTTTACCGGAAGTATTCAAGTTCTTCCCTTAGAAAACTCAAATTTAAAACCTAAAATAGGTAGTATTACAAAGAAACTTTGAATATTTATATTATTATTAGGTTGAATGGCCAATGGATTGTTACACACACAAAATGTTTAACTTAATAATTGGATAAAAATCTTTAAATGATACAAGCAAAAATCTATCATATTTATCATTTTATCATTCTATGAATCCGTTTTCAATGAAGGCTTTTTAGGATATTTCACATAGCCAAGCACTACCGGAATATGTCACAATTTCCAACAATGTGTAACATGCATGAGTCATTATTATTAGATATTTAATAAATTAAGTTTAGCATCACGATCAATACATTCTGACTATCCACTTTTAGGTTGTAATAGGTGCATCAATCATTAATTTTCCTACAACTCCTTTAAATTTGGACATTGTCAATTTTCATACTAATTTATCAACCAAAAACGATAATAAATGACAAAAAAATAGTAATGGAGTTAGTATTAGTTGATTATTCCACGGTTAACCGGTTAATTCAAAATTACACAGTGAGTCTCTGTATAGCGGATAATTTGGGCAATTAGAACAATATTTCAAAAATCCGTTACACCGAGATTAATTCAAGATTTAATTAGTAAATCCGTTAAACCGAGAGAATTTACTTATAGACGGTTCTGAGCTTTGATCCGTTAAACCGAGAGTTTTATTAGACATCCGCTATACCGAGGTCCGCTATACCGAGACTTACTGTGTATTATTATTTTATTATTATCATCAGTTGGGTTAACCGGTTATGAGTTTTTAACGTTGGCCCTTTGTCAATTGTTATGGCTTTTTGCAATAATAATAATAATATCTAAACTATATAACGTAAGGAGAAAATGTTAAACTACATAACGGACACAAATGTGGCAAATGCAAGCATTTATGCCGTACAACTATTATTTTCAATAGGAAAAAGGAAAACTAAAAATGAGATCAAAAGATAGATGAGAAAACCAACTTTTTCAAAAGCACACTTAACTATTTTTGTTCTTACCATCATTCAGTTGTAAATTTTCTTTTTCTGGTCTTTTTGTATGCAATTCTGAGTAAGAAGTACATGATTATTTTTCATTTCACGCTCAATTTTTTTTTACATATGAGATGTCCACCAGCAATATGGGGGTCTGAGAACTCCTGGCCAAAAGTGAGTTTTTTGCATAATGTATATATCTACATCATAAGGAATTATAGTTGCTGAAAAATTTAGAACATGTTTACCTATATATATAGGACAATGATGAGATACAAAACTTGAAATATTTACATATCAAAACCATTTGTGTAACCAATTTTGTTTTGATAATAACACAATAATAATAACAACAACAACTAATAATAAATTTCCGAGCTTTTTAACATTATAATTAATATTAAATATTCCCATTTTTTTTTAGATTAATGATCGACATTTAGTCAACTGACAAAATTTACCGCCAAAATGCGAAAAAAGTTGACGAATATTATGGCCCGAGTTATGAATTATCTAAATTTAATTACCAAATTTTGAAAAATTAAATTAGGGTGTTGGTCTTTTTTTAAAGGCCAACACAATAACAACTCTAAAAATTTTGAATTGAAAGTTCGTCTTGTAACAAGAAACTATCTTTAGAAATTCAAAATTTTGATTGGATAATAATAATGTTACATCCGACAAAACCCGACAACCGCATTAGTATGGTACACATTTCGCTAAACGTAACAAAATCAACAACGATTTGACGAAATAATATCCCGCTCACACGGTCAGGTATAATTACTTCAAGTATTCAATTTATGATAATACGTTGGATAAAGTAGGTAATCAAACAATTTTATTAACTTGGTGATATTTGTCAAGGTAATGGTCATTGGATATTATTTGTTATTTTAATTTTTCAGATAAATGAACATTAAAAAGAAATCTCTATTTTAACATTTAGGTGATCCGTATTCTGTTCCATGTTAATTTGCATATTCAATGGGCTTTACAATAGAAACGAACCATACCTCCAAAAAAAAAAGAAATTTTGAGTTAATATTGCTTCATATGTAGTAAAGACTAGTGCCGTAATCCAAAAAAGGAAAAAGGATGGTTGCAAAAGTGGTCGCAAAGGTAATTGCAACCACTTTTTATATGCCGTAAATACAATTACTACCATCATCATAATTTACGGCACTAGTCTTTAATTGTTTTATAATATTAATATAGTAATAATAATAATAATCCGGTTTGAATCCGGTAGGAGATATTTATGCATGAAACCAACTAAGAAAATAAGTATTAAAGATACTCCATACTATATAGTCTACTAATATATGAAATAGAAAAATGTTGTAATTGAAGAGGTCCTCATAAGCCGTTGTGCGCCAACATGGGCCCAAATATGAATAAAATAAAAGAAAACAAGAGCGATATATGTAACATCCTCCTGACATTGATCAGGATTCTGAATCCATTCCACGTACATTCCAATTAAAAGTGCGGCCAGCTGGGATTTTTTTCCGGAGATGTAAGTCTTCCTCGTGAGTTTTGTTTAATTCCATAAACAACATTTTTTTCAAACTCGAGAAATCATGTTGTACACCGACATTGCTTTTATGATACTTGAGAATTGTCTTATAGAGGTATGGACGAGAAGAGAAAGTCAAAACTAGATCCGGTTTAGTCTCATTGAGCAATATAGAATTCACGAGGTGTACGGTAGCCGAAGGGATTTTGGCAAAGCGAAAGGTAAACATATCATCCTCCTGTCTTTTGAGACCTACGCTATTTAGAAGCGAGTCAAATGCCGTCTCTGGATTTCTATCAGTGCTGCGGCCATATTCATGACTTGGTACATATTTTGGAGTCGCTACATAATTCGGAATTGCTGCTGGATGAGGAGCATTTTCGAGTATCGAACGTTTAAAACCCATAGTCTTAAAAGTCTCAGTCCAAACGTCGGATCCAATTTCTTTTCTTTCATTTCGGAGCGAAGTATGACAGAGGACCAACGCTAGCTTTGGAGAGATGACATAAAAATAATGGTAGGCAAATTGGAATGGTAAACCACCAACCATTGTCCCAGTCACTCCCTCGAAGATTCCAAACCCGTTGCTGGTTATAATAAACTCGTCATTTTCACCAGCTTGCCAAATTACGAGAAAACCATCGATCATGCGCTGCCTGTAATCGTCTCTATCTATAAAAAAGATTCGCGAGTTGTTTTTGATGTCTTCATGTGGGGTATCTAGTATTTCACGGATGTTCTGTAACCACACTTCCCGAGTGTGTTGTAATTTGTGCTGCCGCATGAAGTCTTCTACCAACTGCAAAGTGGCGAAGTCAAATTTCTTCATGGTAAACTGAGACCATCGTTGAGGGTTTCGATAGTTCATAATGAAAAGGAACTTGCGTAGATTACTGAGATCTCTTCTGAGTAAAACAATCTGATTTTCTACTTGGGATGCCTTCAGAATATCTCGGATCATTTTTGATGCTTGTCCCTCAAGTTTTGCTAGTTTTTCTTCCACGTGCATCGCATCTTCATGGTTAAAATCTTTGTACATGTTTTCGTATCCATATGTTTTTGCAATTAAAGAGACGCCCAGTTGATTTTTTGTTCTGTCGTAAGTTTGGAGAAGCTCCGTTCTCTTTTTCTTCTGCAAAAAGAGCTGCTTTCTGAGTAAATTATTACTGCTCGCAAATACCCTCTCACAATTGTCAATAGCAAAATTACGCAAAAGAAACCTTGGAATGTAGTGATGGTATTGGTCTTTATCTTCCATTGGTATAAAATTGGTATCTAAAATATCACACTACTGGCAAAACTTTGTGAAAAAAATATGGTTATGCAAATTTTGGACCATTGAGGTTTTCTTTTCTTAATTAGGTGTAGCTTAAACCATTATTAGGTTGCACGGATTACGCGTACATGTTACACGTATTGCATAGTCATGTGATCAGAAATTGAAAATATATGATTGGGCTAGGACCTCGGACAATTATAATTGAACTTGTATTGAGAAAAGTGGGTAGTGATCTTCAAGTATTTACATAATAAAAATTGGGTTTTAAAAAAAAAAGTCCCAAAAAGGCAACTCACTAGCCATTTTTAGTAATATATTCTGAGTATTTTTCTGTTTTCTTACATACCAGTTCAAATATGGGGTGTGGACAATAGAAACGGACCATGTTGTGAAAAAAGTAATTTTGAGTTAGTATCACTATTATATGTAATTCCTCATGTAGAACTTTTTTGGCTTAGAAACCATACCCACTTTGCTTAATAAAACTTTGAGATACCCTCCATTAAAGTTTTAAAAACAATAGTAAATTACTTGAAATGCAGATCTTTTTTTTAAATTTTCTCAAAACATCATTTTCACAACATGGTCCGTTTCTATTGTCCAGACCCCAATTATTGATTAATTTTTTCACGGAAGGAGAGATTTCAAGCATATTTATACTTCTTGAAGTATTACAAATAACATGACCTTTTACATGATTTTATCCAATAAAATAAAATAAAATAGAATGATAATGCCAAAAATGAGTAATTGATGACGTCATGATTAAATGATACTTGATGAAATGTTTTTGCGGCAAAAAATTATTTTGACATAATTAAAAATAATTAACTATTTGGTTTGAGAATATTATTAAACAGGAAAATCATAGAATTAAAAGATTATGACAAACATGATTGTTATATTTGTAGTCCTACTCTAAGTCTAGAAACATCTTCACCAAATCCATCATCCTTAGTTCTCAAACTCATACTAAAAATAAATAATTTATGAGGAAGAAGTAAAAAAAAGGAGTATTGCTTGAAAGTATTTCATTAAATGAAATCTCACTAGAGGCTCAAGATACTCAAAATTTAATGATGAATCTAACTCATGACAGCAAGGATTACTTTTTATGCAATGCTTAGAATATGAAAATGCAATAACTCACACATTTGGATGAAGTTGATAGGTGTTTAGATAATATAATAACATCAGTTCCTGATGAATATTAATCTATTCAATGGTGTAATGCTGCAGAAAACACGGAATGTGTATTTAAAAATGGAAAATACTAAAATATTAATATTATACGATTTGCGAAAAATGTAAATTTACATAATAATAATAATAATAATAATAATATTATTATTATTATTACTAATACTAATACTGAAAAGGTACGTTTTGATTCCGCATATAAGGTACGTAATGTGTAAAACACGTTCTTGTTATCAGGTAGGTCCGACGTATTACTGGTAGAAAATTTTTTTTTTTAATTCAAATATATTCTTTATTATTAAACGATAAACTGATTGTATCACATGATTATAATATAAAGTTGCAAAAATTTTGTTTATTCTGCCAGTGATTACATATGACCTACCTGATAATGAAAGACATCCTTCCAAGTTAAGTAATTAAGCGTTTGGATCATATAAAGAATATATTTTACTCGGCGTTAGCAGGATTCCCTGTATTATCCCAAACATCATTCCCATTGTTCCATTTTTAATTTACCCAATTCTTTCTTTCTCTTTCGACTTTTCTTTCTGCTCTGTTTCATTTTCAACTTTATTATTAGCTTTATGCATCCTTTTATAATAAATAAATCTTTGGTTGATCTTTATATTTGTCTTTTTCTTTTAGGAATAGGTTGTTTTTTGTTTATCCCTAATAATTAATATAAAGCAAAAGATTTACGTGTAATATTATTAACTAAATTGTATAACGATATAATAGGCTGCACGGAACATGTTTCTCTTAATTTATTTAACAATCCATACTTTTTATAATTAAACTCTTACTGTTATACCACCTTTGCTCCCTTTTTTGGACTGCGATATGGAACATTATACTTTCATGTCAATTATTTTTTGTTACACGGACAGTCTCCGCTATGCTGTCCAATTATAAAAGGTAAGTGATAAGAGTGTATCTGAACTTGGAGGTGGCAATTATATGCTGGTGAAATTTCAAGAGCAAATATGCTTTGTGCAACCTATTCTATGATTATTTTTAAAGTGGTTGTAAAGTTTATCGCATCAAAAATCATTTTACTGTGATCGTATTTTTAAACCATTAGGAAATTTTTTACATTGGCATTAGATTCCTGATAATTAAGTTGATAATAAATACTTTATAAATTTATTTCAAAAGTCACATGACTTCAAAGATTTTTTGTTAAAAGTCATCATTTTTGAGCGAATGCCAAAGGCGAAATTTGGTGATGTAGTGCAGAATTGTGGTATAAGTTTCGCACGTCATAGTAGTAATAATGTAACAAACAAAGCGGGGTTAATTGTATATTATCAACCACAGCAACCAATCAATTACGAAATTTATCTATGTAACACCAACCCAAATATATATGTATTTTTTTGATTTGTACTACGACAAAAATTGGCATATTGAATAAAAAAAAAATTACACTCAAAAAAAAAAAAAAATGGCAACGTCAAAAACCAAGACTAATAATAACACCATCACAACCACCACCACCAACAACAACACATCTACATCAAATCATAGTAATAATACAACTGGTGCAGGAGGGAATGGTAATAGTGGCGGAGGCGGTGTAAGTAGTAGTAGCAGTAATAATAATAATTCAGCTTCAAAAAATGGTAATATAACAAATTCAACAGATGCTCTTCCTAAACGTCTAACAAAAGGAAAAGAGCCTGGGAAAGAAGTACCAGTTGTAAGTATTTAATTATGAAATAAAAGAGAGACAATATAATAGGTGCTTGATAAGATTCCATCTTCATTTACCATTACATTACATTAATACAGTTAGATTTCAACACATTTGATATTTCAGTATTACGTAGATATAAAAGAATTCATAAATTAAAGGTTAGAGATTACGCAACAAAAGAAGAATTGGTGGCAGCTGTAACTCGACATTATGCAACACAAACTGTTAAAGAGGTTGATATGATCGCGTCATTTATTTACGCTGTGCAAAATAAAGGTTCGTTCCAACAACAATCATAGTATTTTTTGTTTGTTGTGAGTTTTTTTTAATTAAATGTTATAATATTTTTTTTTTTGTATAGACAACACATTGAAGTTACCGATTCCTTGAAAAATCTATAAATTAATAAATTAAATAAGGATTAATCATTTTAATAACATAATAAATAAAATCATAAATTATATACTGTAAATGCAAAACATTATTTTACACAAAAAATAAAATCCATATATAACAACATCTATCTATATATCATTTCAGCAATTTCTAGATATGAGGTTTTCAATCCCAACCAATTAATCATTTAAACCACGTTTTCTTTCTTTTAATTACTAAGCCTCTAAATGGTTCATTTGGCCCTTGAAGTTTTGGCCTACAATTATAATTAGAAGGCCTCAAAAAATTTCCGGTTACCTTATTATTATTCCTACATAATCGGCAACAGATTTTCCTTTTTAATTTATTTATTGCCTATTTCGTATAACGTAAAATTTGATAAGATTTTTCTATATAGTTTTTTTTTTTTTCTTGAATATTAAAAATTGTTGAAAATGATGAGTTTAAAGCCATCAATACGTTCAATAAAGCCCAAATTCTTTTTGGAATTACGAAAAAGTTTTTCCATTAGCACTATTAGAACTTCACCATATGATGATACTATTAAAAACATGAAACTTACAAAAAACACTAGAGTTGTTTGTCAAGGTTTTACTGGAAAACAAGTAATTAATTGCATTAGTTGACTAACAGTTGATTTTCTTTAATATATTATTATACATCTTAACAATTGATTTGATAGGGAACGTTTCATTCACAACAAGCAATTGATTATGGAACTAATTTAGTTGGCGGAGTAGCACCAAAAAAAGGTGGTCAAAAACATTTGGGAAGACCTGTATTTAATACCATAGCCGAGGTTAAAAAAAAATTTTTCAAAAAAAAATATACATATATTTGATTCTTTATATAATCATATAATCATGTTGAATAAATGTGTTTATGTGTATTTATATATTTTTGATAGGCAGTTAGTGAAGTTAAACCAGATGCTTCTGTGATTTATGTACCCCCACCTTCAGCTGCAAATGCTATTATAGATGCCATCAAGGCAGAAGTTCCTTTGGTGGTAGCAATTACGGAAGGAATTCCACAGCAAGATATGGTTCGAGTACGTAATAACTGTAAAAGTATAATTGGATTTTTTTTTTTTTCTTATTTAAATTTTAATTTTTAAAAAAATTTTTTATAGGTTGTTAAAGCTTTAAAAAACCAAAATAAAACACGTCTTATTGGTCCTAATTGTCCTGGAATCATAGTGCCAGATGCTTGTAAAATTGGTATTATGCCCGGACATATCCACAAAAAAGGAGTTGTCGGAATTGTTTCAAGATCCGGTACGTTAACATATGAAGCAGTTAATCAAACCACTCAGGCGAATCTTGGACAAACTTTATGTATTGGAATTGGTGGTGATCCATTTAATGGAACAAATTTTGTAGATTGTTTAAAATTGTTTTTAGAAGACGAAGAAACAAAAGGTTTTATTTCTTTTTAAACCCCCCCCCCCCCCAATTAAAATTCAAATTAAATGATATCATCATCATCATCATCATTATTGTTATTTGTAATAGGTATTATATTGATTGGAGAAATTGGCGGTACTGCTGAAGAAGAAGCAGCAGAATTTTTAAAACAACATAATTTGTCTCAATCTCAACCAAAACCTGTAGTTTCTTTCATTGCTGGTTTAACTGCACCGCCAGGACGTCGTATGGGTCATGCAGGAGCTATAATTGCTGGTGGTAAAGGCTCTGCAACTGATAAAATTAAAGCATTGGAAAGTGCTGGTGTTATTATTTCAAAAAGTCCTGCTAAACTTGGAGTTCATTTAAGAGAAGTTAGTGGTTAAAAAATTTTTTTTTATATAATAGTAATATTATTATTATTATAATATCACTAATATATATATATGTGTGTGTGTAATTTTTTTTGGTAGGAAATGGAAAAAGCAGGCTTGATTTAAAATATTATAAACAAACAAATATATTATTATATTATAAGGATTATTACTATCATTTAACAACACATTCATCATCATACAATTATTTAATTCATTTATAAGAATTTTAAATATATTTATTTACAGTTTTTGCACATTGTCAGTTGTAATAATGTCTCTGAGGAAATCAACTGCTAAGGATTCTATGACCAGAATAATATATTTGGTAAAAATGTATTGGATCAATTACCAAGACTTAATTTTTTAACAATGTACAATGTTATATATAAGAATTTTATTTTATTTTCAAAATAAATAAATGAGCTTTATATAAATGTGAATTTCAGTTTTTGTATTTTCAACAAAATCACTAATAATAATAATAATAGTAGTAGTAGTAGTTCGTAGTTTAATTATAATCATCTTATCATTTACTATTAATCATTAGCATCAATTATATATTTCTTTCTTTTCTTTTCCCAGTATCTTTACTGGTAATAGTGATATATGATAATTTTCCTTCAGATTGAACAAAATCCAAACCATAAATTTCTTCACCAAAAAATTTTTTTTAAAGTCAAATGGATGATTACGAGTATCTCGTACTAATTTAATTGGCGGCTTAGATGATGTTGTACATAAGCTCGCTCCTTTTGTTGTGCGAATAACTTGATTCGTTCTTTTCTGATAGAATAATGATTAATTGAGTTTTGAAATAACAATGAAAAAGATGTAGATTTTTTGGAAGAGATTATGTTTTCGCTAAGCATTAAATTCATTGCAACTATAATTCGTTGGGTGCTCGTTTTGAAGAGTTTTAGTAATATATAAAACATTTGCAAACATACATGTCCGATATAAACATCTTGATTTCAATGAATTTTTATTTAATCTCTATCAACTGTTAAAAAAGTTTGTTTAAAAATTTTAATTTTTTAATGAATTATAAAGTTCTTTTCCTCTTCCAAATAAGGTCCGTAATCACTGAATAGTTTTATTATAAAAGGTTTAGGTCCCCTCCAATTCTTCATTAAATTCCATCAAAAAGAATTATATAGTCATAAAAATTATGGTATTTAAATTTAACTGCTCATGTACTTTCTTGCTATAAAAAAACAGAGATTTTGCAATCTTGAGTTTCAATTGGTATTCTTAAAATATTCCATCCTTTGGTAAACCACTGACTGTTGGTTTTTTTTAAAGATGTTTTCCGTGGATTCTTATGAAATATAACAATTCCAATAGAAATGGCCATAGCTTCAAGGTTTGGAAGTAAAACATTTTATATTTTGTCCTTGGCTAAATCATTGCGAGGACCAATTAGCGATAAAATCTCCAAGTTTTGAAATGTTGGCATTAAAAGAATCCACGTTAACTTTCTCATGACTTACATAATAAGTTGATGTTTTTTTTAAAAATATTCTAAAAAAATTAAATCAAAATTGCATGTAATAATTTTTTAATTGATTTTGTGCTATATATGAGATTAATTGCACCAGACCATTATCATAAATGATTGTTAGATCTTGAACATTTCTACAAAAAATATTTGTTAATTAAAAAAGTGACAAGTTAACTGATAAAGATTCTGAAAGCAAGGATCAAATATATGATAATTAATCACTTCACTCCTGTATATGTAATTTGAATCAGTTGCAAGTTTCTCGAGTAATGAATAATCTAAAAAAAAAAAGTTGTTTCCAGACAATCAAGTTTGCCAGATTCTATCAATGAACTCGTTTGATCAAAAATCCAATTCAGCCACAAATTTATAAAGACGATTTCTTCAATAATTTAAAAATTAATCCAATCCCATGTTCCACCAAGAAGCTCTTGTCTTCAACCAATAAACAATTAATTAATATTTAAATACTATTTTCAGGATTAAATTGACCTCTCCATGATGTTGGAATATTGAAATTGTGCCATTTTTTTATTAACTAGAATGCAAGAGTATAATGTTTTATAATCATCATCATCTTCAATATAATTAATATTGGTATTGTGGCAATACATTTTTTAAAAGCGGATTTTAAAATTAAGAGTTTATTATTGGAAGGAAATCATCGATAGATAATCTACGAAAAATAAAAATCGATAAAAATTTTTTTGTAAAATTAATATTTTTAATATGCTTTCAAAATTATATAGAAAATCAACATCTCAAACGATTTTTTTGTCATTACCATTAAAATTAAAAAAAAAATCATTATTTTATATTTTACCAAGACCTTCAAATTGCACTCTTTATCATCAACAAAATCAAATGTATTCATCATATAATAGTAGATTTAGTAAAAAGTAATAAATAAATCAATCAATAAATCAATCAATTGATAATTATGATTATTTTAATATTAATTAATTGATTATTTTAGGTTAGAAAAAAAATTATCGATTTTGGATCAAAATATTCAAAGATTACAAGAAAAAATATCAACTTCTGATAAACAAAATATTTCAAAGGTTTTTTTTGCTATTTATTATTAATTAAATTTTTTCTTACATTAGACAATACATATTAATATTTTATTTAGACGGAATATATTCCGTTTTCAAATATTGATGACTATGAAAGTATATATCGATCAATTACTTCTTCAAATAAAATTTCATTATTGGGAAAAAGAAATAACGATGAAGAAAATGAAATTTTATCGGAATCCATAACAAAACCAGAGTCATCATCTTCAACATTAATAATAACAAAAAGAAATAATCCAGAAGATATCATCAATCAATCATCCATTGATTTTGATCAGATTTTCAATCTAAAAACAACTATAAAGAAAAAATCTTTAAAAGAAGAAGATGAAAATTATTTATTAAACCAAAATAAGACAATAATAAAGAACAATGATGTAAATATACACAAGTGCATTTTTTGAAAGAATAATATTTAAAATAGCATTTTTAATATCAATAATAATTATTTAGGCAATGTTCAAAAATCTATATGATCCAGAGATTATAAAAAGACTGGAAAAGGTTAGATAAAACAATGCCAAAAATTGATTTTTAACAACAATCAATCACTTATTTCTTTTTTTATTTAGAAATCTGCACTGTCACCAGATCTTATAATATATGATCACCTTTTAAATCATTATTCAAATATCGGAAATCTAGATCGAGCGATTGAAATTTTTGATCAAATTGAAAAAAGTATTATATTTATTAAATTTATTTGAATACAGATAGTATTTATAAAGTTAATGTATATATCATTTTTTTTATTTAGATGGATTTGTGCCAACATTATACAGTTACGCGAATTTAATTAAAGCTTATGCATATCATAGAAGAATCAATGATGTATTTGAAGTTTTCAATAAATTAAAGATGGGGAATTTGATACCAAATCAGGTTAGAGAATTTTTTAATATTATGTGAGATAGAAGAAGAAATCATGTTTTAATATTAATGTGATTTGCGCGTGTTTTAATAATGATGATAATAATAAGCCTATTTATAGTATTCTAATTAAATGTTGTATTGATAATAATGAATTAAAACGTGCATGGATTATATTTGAACATATGCGTTTGGAAGTTTGTCAACCTGATGAAATGACCTACAGTTTAATGATTCATGCTTGTGCAAAGGTAATTAATAATAGTTAATCATTAGTTATACGATAATGATAATTACTATTATTCTCCTTCCTTCCTTCGTTCCTCCCTTCCTTATTAATGGAATTATTGTTTTATTAATATATCAAAAAAGGAAAAAAACGCAGAAAAAGCCTTTGATTTATACAAAGAAATGTTAGAACAAGGACTAAAACTTACTGGAATTACATATAATTCATTAATTGATGCTTGTTCGAAACGAAAAGATATCTTTTTTTATAAAGAAAAAAATTATATACAATTTGAATACAAGTATTATTATTTTTAACTTATGCTTATTAAAATAAAATACATTATTATAGAAAGGCATTTGATTTAGTTCAAGAAATGAAAGAACATGGATGCTCGCCTGATCTGATTACATATAATTCTTTAATGTATGCATGTGCTATAAATAAAGATTTAAAATTAGCTAGGAATTTATTTATATCAATAATTCAAAGGTAATTATTATTACTATGGTAAGCATTATTATTAATATTATTAAACATTTTTTTAAAACAAATATTTAATATTATTTTATTTTATTAGCTCAAAGGAAGATCCATCATTAGCACCTGACGAATTAACTTTTTCAAATTTATTCTGGACTTATTCATCTTATCAAGAAGAATTAAACAACAGTAACAATTCTATTGAAAATTCCAATATCATTGGCAATAACAAAAATGAGAATGTTTTAACAGGAGAGGATGATAATGATGGTGATAATGATGATGATAGTTTATCAAAATCTGAAATTACATCTGAAAACACAATGAAAAAATTTAAAAATAATAAAATATTGGTTATTGGAAAAGATGAGTATCCAATATTCTCCACTATTCCAACATCACATTTACAAACTCGTTTAGAAGCCGAAATGATATTTAATTATTTGTTGTCATCATTATCAGCAAAACAAATACTGTCCAACAACAACAACAACAACAATAATACAAAATTAACGTCTCGATTAATTTGTTCTTATATGAGTTTAATTGAGAACAAATCAAGTTTTGATAGTTTATTAAAGATTTATAAAGAAATAATACCAAAACATCAAGTGGAGTTAAGTAGTTGGATATTTTTACATATGTTAAATGCTTGTTACAAATATAATCGATTCTCTTTGGCATGGGATGTCTGGAACGATTTTCTTGGATGGTCACGGGAAGAAAGCGAGAGAATCTTTAAAGATTTTAAAAACGTTTACCAACAAAAAATGGAATTTGAAAGAATTGGTCTTACTGAGGAATTAGAGTACAAATTGTATACTATAATGATTATTACTTCAGCAAAGCAAGTATTTTGATAATTTTATTATGAATTATTATTATGGATTTTTAATTAATTTAATTAATTTTTTAATAATAATAGAAGCAACAATATTCATAGTAGTATGAAATTAATAAAAAATTTATCAAATAAACATAAACCAAAACTAAAAGACTTTAGATTATTGTTAACCAGAATTAAAGAATCAGATGAATTAGGTGATGAAACTGCAAAAAGGTATAAAAGAGAAGTGATTACATTATGTAACATTAATGATAAAGAAAATCGATCAAATATAGTAAGAAATAGATTAAATAAAAAATGGAATCATCCAAAAAATTTGTATTATAATAGCAATAAATTCAATAATAAAAATTTATCAAGGAAATTTATTAATTATTAATTATTAAAGGGGAAGGGGAGGATAATTTGGTTTTATTTGTAATTTATAACAAGTCTACAACTGGGAATGTGATGTGAGCTGTGCTACGCGAGAACAAAAATTCATTTACATCCCATAAATTTTCTATTGGATTTAAATCTGGACTCTGGGGTGGCCAAGGAAGTGAAAGAACATCATTATCTTGTTTAAATTGTTCAACCCTGCTCTGTGGGGTTGAGCATTATCATCCTGAAATACCCATAACTTTGAAGAGTCCAAAGATTGAATAAAAGGTAATAAGTGATCTTTGAGTATTTTTCATATGCTTCACCTGTAATGCTAACATCAACTTGTATTAGTGGACCAATTTGATCTCGAGTAAAGCATCCCATACCATTATTCCAGGTGAGTGTGCAACTTTAGGTACTAAACAATCAATATTATATTTCTCATGGGGTTGTCTCCAAACCCAGTTTTGGGAGTCATTGTCAAATACATTGAATCTTGATTCATCACTGAATATGACTTCATTCCATTCTAACCAATCTTTACAACATCTCACAAAATGACAACGTTTTTTTCTATTTATTTCTGATATTAAAGGCTTTCTTTTTCCTGCACGCGCATAATAACCCATTTCATGTAAATTTCTTTGCACTGTTCTTGTACTTACAGGCCTTGAGAGAACCTTATTTATTTCGTTTTTATAATCTTCTACTGCATTTTTCCTATTTTTTCGGACAACTTTCACTAAAGCACATTTATCTCTATCTGAAAGTGACTTGGGTCTCCCACTTCTCTTATCATTTTCAATCATTTTCAACAGTTCCTTCTTTATTGTATTTTTCTATAATATTATATATTGTTCTCGATGGTATCCCAAGTCTTTTGCTTATTTCTGTCTTGCTTACGTCACATTTCCAAGCACCAATTACCTCTGCGCGCTCAACAACAGATAATTCTCTAATTTTAGTAATCTGATTTAAATATATGATTTTTTGCGAAAAACAACGTGAAGATCTAAAAACAAATTTGATGAATGTTTGTATTACCTATTATTCTACCAATATATATATATATATATATCAAATCATGGCGCACATTTTCTATTATGCTATCTAGACATGTTAAAACTTGGCAATTAGGTTTTGTTATCAATTGAAAATTTCGAAAATTTTTTACTTTGACTTTTAAAGCTAATAAAATTATCAATTGTAAACAAAACATTATAAAACTCAAGTATGTTATGGGAATCACTATGAAAATTGATTTTCGCTTAATACACAAAAGTGATTGTGATAATAAAATTTTGAGTTATTTTTATTACACTTTGTTCAATTATTTCCGGCGATCTGCAAAATTGCCAATACTTTTGGCAGGTGTGTATTTTTTAATATCACGTCGACATCAAAGTTAAGTTGGGTTTGGATTGCGCCTCCTTCGTCGCAAAAATACATCACTCAGGCCAAGACAATAGTCTATTTTATTAAATTCGAAACATATAAACAGGACCAATGTAGAGACATTCCTCTCGGGTCATGGAATTCAACCTTTTACATTCAGCCATGACGTCCTCCTGTCCATTTTCAAGTAATCAAGATAAATTCAAGTTTACACATTCAAACCATAAAATCATTTGTTGTTATACAACGTTATACAAAATTGTAATTCATGAAAAATACACTGCGCCGAGTTCTTCAGATCAATGGGAGCTTTATTTCCTGGTGGCCATTGCCACACATAACTTCTTTATCATGTGTATTTGCTTTAAGAAAAATTTTGAAGTTGTTAACAAAACCGAAAATAACCTCAACCTTAAATGTAAAAATTTGTTTAGCACGTCCAAAAGTAAAAATAAATGCCCAAATAATTACATTATTATAAATATTTACACAGTTTTGTCCGCTTAGATATGTCTTTTATAGATAATAAATAAAATAGATATTAAAATTTTCTATTCATACATAAATAATGATTAGAATAATTGGATAATATAAGCAAGCAACAATAATAATTAAATTAAAGGTGTTTTATCTCTGGTTTTATTCATTTAATTACTTATCACGATGATATTATTAATATATAAAAACAAAAGAGAAATTTATATACATAAATAAATAATTAATAAAACTATTGAATGATTGATAAAACGTTCACCAGTAGATATATGAAGCTTGCATTGCAAGTTTCATAGATCTTTCCTTTAACACTTACTTCAATCACTCCCTATACAAACTAAACTATTGATAAACGTTCGTATTATTAAATAAAATATAGACTATACATTGTAACAAACTAAGGTTTGTTATACTCACTCATTCATTCCTCGTTAATTCTGGTAATCACAATCCATCATTTCAAATATGTAATGAGATCTAATTATCTAATTTCATATTTGTTTTTTGTAACTGAGATTAAAAAATAAAAGCAAATCTGTATTCATTAATTATAAAACAAAAGTGAAAATTTTTACCATAAAATGATTCGCATTAAAATTAGTTGCATCATTATTTGACTCATTTTGGTTTTTTGGCCTATTTGTGATATGTTGAAGGCATAGTTATATCAGAGTGATAAGGTTTAAAATAACTTGATGGGTAAAAGTTTGTTCGTTTATTTGAAAGACTTGAATATTTCCATGGAACAAAATCTGTCTGATCTTAATCTTTTATTATCATCCTCAAAAACAATGATTTGTTGTCATCGTTTGCTACTAATATTATTGTTTAATGTTTCTATAATAATAATGCTTTCTCATAACAACTACTGATTGATTGATTGTGCCCTTCGTATATTACGTATGTAACCAATCAAATCAATTAACAAATTTTATCTTCTTTTTTTAAATGTTTCCTTCTTTTAAATAAAAGAGAGGTCATGTCACGAAGGGTCAATACACCCAGCATGAGCCACCAGCAAGAGTTCCGCTCTCTCACTTGCTGGGCTTTAATAACACATTTAAGTGAGTCACATTGACTTGATTTATAAATGTTCAAGGTGATGCCTAATATTGTCCATATAAGTTCAAGGGTTTTCAATGCTGCTCTATAGTCAACTATTTTTTGGAAATTTGTTAAGTATTTGACACCTAATGCAGAAGCAATATTATATATGCCATATCCTGAAAAAATGGTTATTAAAACACTGCACATATCAAGATTAGTATGCCATTGCCCCAATATAATTCTTGAATTTGGATTTATGTATTCTTTGTATTTCTCTAACCTTTGGAATATTGATTGATCTGATGCAATATCTAAATACTTCTTAAATTCTAAACTTTGTGTAATATTTTCCAATTCTAAACTGACATTTCATCATCCCATAATATATTTCACAAGATTCATATATCTCTTCATCATCATTTTGTTTACCTCCTAGATCTAAGATTGTAATGTTCGGAGGCAAATTGTTGAATGATTTTGGGATAAGTGAAATTAACGTTTTATTTATGTCAGATTCATTGAAATTGTTGTTGAATGTTAAATCAGGTAAAAAATCACAATCTAATAATGATTTGAATACATATCCAGATATATCTAAAAACTTCAAAGAGAGTGAATTATGACCAAATATCTTCTGTTTATTGTTTGAAATCATTAAAGACCTTGGAGGTACAATCACATAAATAGGTATTGGTGAAAAAGCATTTGTAGTGTGGCATGAATGGTATTCCTAGGAACATCAAAAATGTTTCCATATTTGTATGTCTTTTGAAAAAAATCGATATTATAAATTATACCAAGGTTCAAAGTTTTTGACCATTTGAAAGATCATGTTTGGAAACTGCTTGGTGCATTCTTTTGATTTCCAAGAGTCCTTCATATTTTGGGTATGAGGAATAACATATACAACTCTAAGGATTGCATGCAGAGAAGATAGAATGTTTGGATACCTACAAAGACTTGCTAATATATTATTAAACCAAAAATTCATCTTTCTAAATGTAATTGTCATAATTATTGATGACAAAAATGTGATTATCTTTATCAACTTCATTGGTCTAATTCTTCATATTTAAAACTCTCGATTCCAGATTTTAATGAATTTTTTTTCTTTTGCCTTTGTAAGTTGTTATTGGTGTTGTTGTAAAATGAATCCAATCATACCATTAAAGAATTCTTTAATAGTATCTGGGAAGGCCTTGTGATATTCGATTAGGGAACTGGGATTAGTTAAACATTGTTTATTTTTTTTTAACCAATTCTCTAGAATGATATAATGATTTCCCCAGACTTTGACTGAATTGAAAACATTCACCAGGGTTGACAGGATTTTTTTTCTGTTTTGAAATTAATTTATCAGCTTTACCAAGTTTTAACGAAGCTTTGATGATCAGAGGATTCAATAAATTTAGAGTGTGGTTATTCAAAAAAAATAAATCATCATTTTTGTTTGAATAAACATTTAAAACAGACACAAGTTTTGATAAAACATTCTCTTTTAATGCATGGTTATCTGATAAAGAAATACCCATAATCCAAGTTGCCAAACTTTGTAATGATTTTGTAATATCATTGCTATGACTACATTTTTTATTTGAGCCTTTTCCTGTAGGTATATGAACATGACCTCCATTCTTTTCAAAGCATGAAAGACATATATAACATGGATGATAGGTAATGTGATCCTCAGATAATTTTTCAAATACTGGCGAAATATTATTATCCATCACTGAGCATGTATGCTGAGTTATGCATGGTACAATCAAATCTCTTCCAAGTAAATTCCATGTATGTACTGTGCAACTTTTTCCACATGATAATACATAAAAATTGTGGCCACAAAATAAGCATTGTCTTGATGTGATAATTGAATCTTCACAATTTCTGATTTTTTTAATGCCTGTTGGATGTAAATTAGGAGATCTGTCTAAGTGAAAGTGTACATCACACACACCCAACAAACCTGGCAAAATCCTTGTTTATTTTATATAATCAGAATTTATTTCCCAACAACCTGATGTCTGCCACAACCTTTTGTAGCTTTTTCATTCACATGCATATGTTAGACCATCTGATTCATTATAACACATTACTGCACATTTTTGATGAAAATTGCAACTATCAGTTGTTTTATCAATCATGATTTCAAATTCATCATCACTAATATTATCTTCAGAATTTTTGTTATTTTCCTTCTTCCAATTCACAATCATCATCATCATCATATATACTTTCATCATCTGCAATTTTTTCCACATCTCCCACATCTCTTGCCAATTCAAATAAATTTAAAAACTTGTATTATTTTTGTTAAAATAAACATTATCATCATTATCTATTTCACAAAATTCACCCTCACTGTCATCTGACTCTTCTAAAACATCTTCAATCACTGAAGGTGTAGATGGAATGGATTCAAATGTATCAACCTCTGGCAATTTTAAATTTTGCATATTTAATATATTGTGGTAACTCATTTTTATATCATGTATAAACTAACAAACCAAAAAAAAAGAATTATAAAATTTGTGAAAATATCAATATTAATATAAAAAACATCAGTTTCAAGTATTATACAAGAGAGATTAAATAAAAATTTAGACATATTTAAATTGCTATTATGTTATCTAATGATCTAATGAATATTGACAACACTATTAATGTTAAATACTAATATAATACTAATATTATGCTAATGCTAATGCTAATGCTAATAATGCTAACATTTGAATTAAATGTAAAAAAATTTGTCTCAGAATTATGTATGGAGGGATGGAGGAAAATGGAAAATGGAAAATGAAAATGGCATATATACAGTTTCTTAAATAGAAAAGATCTTATCTATTGCTGTTGTTATGTAGTGTTCAAACAAGATCATACTCCACAGAAGCATGGGTATTCGGGAGAAATAGGTTTAAAGTATACTCTAAAACTAAAACTGCATTTTTAAATAACTTTTGATACCTTTTGTTCTCGAAATGATATGGTTAGCTTATGGAAGAACAAATTTTTCATGCAAAAACAAATATAAATTTTTTCGAAATTGATCATCCGTTTTTCGTGACACACTATATTAATATATTTAATATTTAAATTTATTATTTGCGTTCAAACAAGATCATACTCCACAGAGGCATGAGTATTCGGGAGAAATAGGTTTAAAGTATACTCTAAAACTAAAACTACATTTTTAAACAATTTCAGCACCCTTTGTTCTTAAAATATTATAGTTAGCTTATGAGGGAACAATTTTTTCATTAAAATTGATATTTGCCAATATTTTTTCGTGACACATACCACGACTAATGACACAATACTGCCATTCAACCATCATCCCCATTTTTGTATATGCACGCGCGGAATCATTTGAATTCAATGAATTTTATTTATAATTAAGTCGTGTGATTGACGCGATAAATTTTATTTTTTTTAAAATCAAAATCGATAAAAAAAACGTCATCATCCGCGGCAGCCATCATCACCATGAGGAACAACCCACACCAAGAGGAAACATAATAGGAGTAACAACCACGATGGATACGGTAAAGGTGGTAGTGGTGACAATGACAGAACGATGTATTATTTTTTTTTGTTACAAACATATTTAACTTACACTAGATTAACAGTGGAAGGGGTAGATTAAATTCTAATATATCACAATATTTAAAATTGTATTTTTAATTTTATATTATATTCTTCATTTTTACGATTCACACTTGCTTAGGATATTTTTCATTTTCACGCATATATTACTTTCTCTGTTGATTGATAATAATACCATTTTGTAATATATTATATATAAATATATATAAAAAAAAAATATTAATTATCATTATATATTGGATTGCATCTATTATAATAATAATTAAAAAGTTTTGTCGCAAAGGAATATAAATTCGGCCTTTTATAGCATAGAATAGTAGAAATATAAAATTGTTTGAACAAAACTCAAATAAAAAAACAATGTTTACTTTTAATTCTTTGAATTTATTTGATTATATCTTTATGTCAAGATCGTGATAACATTTAAATAAAGAAATACTAAAAAGTATTTATTGTAAAAATTTTTTGAATATTCGTCTTTATACGAATGTTAGTCGCAATTAATCTGAATGATTGTTAATGTTGAATAACAAAATAACAGTAAATTCCATCATAACCACTGTTTATATTAATCAAACCTATAATCACATTAAAATGCTTATATTTTGATGAGTATTCACGCAAATTTTCATCTTTTAATACTTTTTTTAGAGAAATAAAATAACTGACGTGTGATGTCGATCATCCCAAATTTATCAGTTCCGCTCCCATCTGCAATAGTTTTGTGAAGGGATTCATAATTTGTCTGAGCGACATACCGAGTGCAACCTCTAGATATGGCATTCAAGTATAGTTTTTCGATTGATTTAATATTTAGTAAAGGATTAAATGCTCCGAGTGCAAATACTTTGATACTACAATGTAGAAAATATTCAAGTATAACGCCTTTTGGACAAGGATCGTCAATTTGACAGGAAAAATCATGAATATTATTATTATTAAGGAATATCTTCAAGCAATAATTGTTTGAAAAATTATGGTTTGGGTCGTAAATCAATTATATCATTTTTGTGATGATATTTTACATATTCAAGAATTTTGCTCGTTGTTAATGAGCATTCCTGAAGTGATAGAATATTAATACTAGAATAGAAGTGAATTTTATTATAATCATATATTCACTTCCCCGATAATGTTGTCTGAATTATAGATTTGATTTTGTATATTGATAACATCATTACTGGTTATCTGTTGATTTGAATTAATCTCACCGCTCAAATTAATCAAAAAGTAATGATGGCTTATTAATTGATCGAACGATTTTATCCCAGTATAATGATAACATAGATTTGTCTTCTCGCGAGCATGGAAGAAGATAGCATAAAAAATCAAGTACAAGTTAAAAAAAGACCAGCAAGAAAAAAAAACGGAGGAAAAAAAAGTTTAAGACCTTGGAAAGAAAGAAAATAAATGCATCAATTGATCTGCAAAGTCAATTTTTGCCAAAAATCAAGTTTAATAGAAAGCTCAACATCGAACATGCCATGTTGACTTCTCTCTCTCTATTATCACATCCATGGTCAATAGAGACTTCATTCGTAACCATTTCGTAAAACTGCAAATTCCTTTTTATAGATAAAATTACCATAAAGACATTAATCAAATCAATAATTAATCCTGAAATAGAGATTGAATGTTGCACTGTCGTTTTCCAAAATAAAAAATACCCCTCACTCAATAAATTTCTATGATAACTAAAACCAATAGAAATGAATGGGAGCTATTAGGTTGCCTGCACCATAGCAAAAAAATTAAAAAAACTTGTGATATTATCTATTACGTCACAAATATCATATAATGGTTTTACAAGCATTCTCAAAACACAAGATTTTCAGGGATAAAAGGGGGAAACCTTAATTATGTATGCTACAGAATAATAAGTAATAGTAATAATAATAAAGAATTTATTTAATTTAACGAATTCCTTTTTTTCTTTTTTTTTTTTTTCAATTATTTAATTATTTAATTAATTATTTATTTATTACTAATTATTCTATCAATTATTTAAAAAATTTTCCTTAAAAAAATCAAGTAATTAATGCCGAAACCATACAATAAACCTCAAAGGCGTAGATCTTTTATTGGACAATGGGACAAAACTACCAAAGTGGTGAATGTCAAACAAAAATACTATGTTAATGAGGTTGATAAATACACAGATATTCAAAAAGCAACTTTTACTCGCTGGGTCAACATTCAGTTACGCTCGATTCATCAATATGATTTTTTAAACTCCGACAATAATTCATCGAATCCAAATGAAAGTTTAGCAAATAGACTTCCTGAAATTAAAGCAATTGATAAAGATTTCAGAGACGGTACTAGATTGATTGAATTATTGCAGGTTCTTTATGAGGGTGACTCAGAATTACCGAAATGCGAACGTGGTGGTAATACAAGACACCATCATATTGCAAATGTTAGTAATGTTTTAGACTTTTTGAGAAATCGTTTGGATGAGTCGGGTCTGGCTGCTTTACAAGCCATCGGACCCGTTGATATTGTTGACGGTAATGTGAAATTGACATTAGGTTTAATTTGGCTGGTTATTTCAAGGTTTCATCAAATGGTCAGTGTATTTGAAGAAGTAGTAACCGAAGAAGAGTTAGCAACTGCCAAAGCTCAATCTAGACTTTTAAATGGCGAGATTGATGATGATGATGATGATGGCGGTAATAAAAAAAATAAAAAAAATCATAATTCTAATATGTGGTTTAATTTAGATATTGAATCAATTGAATCACAAATCGATAAATTAGAATTAATTATCAAGATTAATGATGATGGTGATGGTGATGGTGTTAACAATAACGGGGATGGTGATAACAATAATGGGGATGGTGATATTAAAGATGAAGTTGAAAACATGAATAGAAATAGTACTATCCTGGAAGAAGAAGAAGAAGATCATGAAAAAATTGAACAAATTAATAAAGAAACTTTTTCGATAGAACAAAAAGAAGGTGGAGAAGAAGAAGAAAAATCAGTTGATAACAATATTAATAATTATCTTGGGAAAAAACCAGTTAATAATAACAAAAATTCAATTCGTTATTCAAGAATGTTTCTGAATCCAAGACAAAGTCTCAATGTTGTAAACAATTATAATAAACGAATGTCATTACCAGCAACAGCCAATAAAGATTTTCAACTTCCACCTAAAAGATTTCGTACATTACGTTTAAATGATTCTTCTATGTCATTAAGTTCTTCATCTGGTTTATTGTTTTGGTTGAACATGCAACTTATTGATTATGCATCCGTATTACCTTCAAGCTCTTATCCAATAGAAGATTTTACAGGTTTAAATGATGGTGTATTATTATCTGCATTGATTCATCATAAAAATATGGAATGGTTTGAAGATTTTGATTTATTTATTAAAGATCTACCTAATAAAGATGCATCATCAACAACAAAATTAGATGAAGTCGAAACAGCAGCAAAAGAAAGATTACAAAAATGTTTTAACATAATAGAGGAAAAACTAGATGTGAAACCACCCAAATCTTTGGTTTCCATATTAATTGAAAATAATAATCAATTGAGTAAAGAACAGATTAAAAGTAGAACTGGTATTGCGTGGAGTGTATACATTTCAGAGGTATTTATTTCAATGTCAAATAAAAATAAAAAGAGAACAAACAAAGATCAAGCTAGATTATCAATAATCACACAAAAGCAGCAACAACAACAACAACAACAACAACAACAACAACAACAACAACAACAACAACAACAACAAGAACAACAACAAGAAGTTGATGACGATAATAATAATATTTCAAGAGAATATTCTGAATCTTCAACAGCAATAGATCTGGTTTCGCCACAATCTACTTTATTTGATGAATCATTAGAAGAAGGGTATTCTCCATATTCAACTACGAAAAGTTTCTCAATGGCATGTTCACCGTTATCACCGTTACCACCGTGGTCGCCTAAAAGATTATTAGTGACCGCCATAGTGGATTGGGCTGTAAATTGGATTGTTGGTGATAATATTCATGATGATGATTATTATGGTGATTATTACGACAACGATGATGATGAGTATTATGAAGATGAAGATGGCGAAATTCATGGTTATGGTGGTGATAATGAAAATGGTAATGCTAAATATGATCGACGCGAAATGAAAACTTATAAAGCTACTAACAGTAGTGGTGATTATGGTAATGATAATAGGAATTTAAATGGTACTTGGAATATACAAAACGTTGATGAATGGAAAAAAAATTATAAAAAATTAAATAATAATAATAATAATAACAATAACAATAACAACAGTGGCAAAAATGACAAAAATAATGATAATGATGATAACTCACCATTAGAATTGTTGACAAATGTACATCAATCTAAACTTTACATGAACTGGATTTAAATATTTATTATTTATTTGTGTTATATTTTTGACTTGATAATTTTATTATTTTAGAATATTAATTTGTATTATTATATATTATTTATATTATTTATTTATCTATTTGGTTTCGGATCAAAGTTAAGTATAACTTAAACAACTTTAACAATTTGAGATTCTTTCTTTTGCAACCAACTATTTCACAATGTTTTATTACTGTTACAATTTTTCATTTTTCTTTAATCACTATTTCGCAATCCTTCAACTTGTTCTTCCATTTATGACAAATATATAGAACTTGTCGAATATCAGCATTTGTGACATGTACATTCTTTCAAAAAAAGAATAATATTGTTTGTTGCCTTATTCTCCATTAACATTAAACAACATTGATAGGAGTTTATTGATCTATAAATTTAAATGATCTTTTGAAATTCGAAATTAAGTAAAATTGTCAATGATGTTTGATCAATTCAATAAATTGATCAAAACTACAACATTAGCCATAATAATAATAATAGTGATGGTTGTGATAATAATATTGGTGTGGTGCCAACCCTGTTATCTGCAATCTCAAATTATTCCTTGCTTCCTCCAGTGGAATTGAAGTTAGGAGAAATTTCAGTTGAATTGACTGACATTCATTAGAAAACCATTTGATAATATGATTGTATATCCAATTTAGAATTAACAACAAAGAGAGTACACTGTTTCTCAATCTTTAGATTGGTTTTCAAAGTTCTACTTTGCCTCTCTCAAATGCTATAGGACAATATATGGTCTAATAATAGTATTGACAAAAAAATAAAGGACTTAAAAGTTGAATTGGATAAAGGGCATAATATGATAGTTGGTGAGTATAATAAAAAGAGATCCATATATGAATATTTGAAATCTGTTGAAAAGAACAATGGTAACAAAGTAAAATCAAGTTTGGAAGTAGCAAAATTGGTGTATGTTGATGGTGGTCCTTGGAAGGCATGTCAAATTCATAAGATTACTAATTACTGGTTAAGGTATAATAAACTTCCACTATCAAATAAAGGTAAACATAAAACAATTAGACTTGTAGATGATGAGGATATTGCAGAAAAGTGTCAAAGCTGGGTGCGTCAACAGAATTTCAATGTCACTGCTCCTAAATTTAAAGAATATATAGAACAAGATTTATTGCCAAATATTGGAATTTCCAAGAAAAAGATAATATCTTTGACAGCAGCAAGCTGTTGGCTTAATATTTTAGGATATTCATATCAAAGATATCATCTAGGCATTTATTATGATGGTCATGAACAGTGTTGTGATCCGAAACTCTGAGTTTAGGGAAAACCCGAAACAGAAACTAACAGAAACCACCTGAAACTAGTTTAGGTTAGTAGTTTATGTTTATGTTTAGGTTTAGTTTTAGTTTTCTGCTTAGTGTAAGTTCATTTCCAAAATGTTTCGGGAAGCCAAAAGAGTTTCTGGTCACAAGATAGGTCATGAACATGATGATGTTGTTCAGTATTGTGAGATAGTAAAATGAGGACCGATAGAGAGGTCCCACGTTGCCGATCCAACCAAACCAAATTACTACGGAAGTCATGTGAAAATTAAATCATTTCTATTTTTATTTTTATTTGACATTGAAATAAATACCTCTGAAATGTATACACTCCACGCAATACCAGTTCTACTTTTAATCTGTTCTTTACTCAATTGATTATTATTTTCAATTAATATGGAAACCAAAGATTTGGGTGGTTTCACATCTAGTTTTTCCTCTATTATGTTAAAACATTTTTGTAATCTTTCTTTTGCTGCTGTTTCGACTTCATCTAATTTTGTTGTTGATGATGCATCTTTATTAGGTAGATCTTTAATAAATAAATCAAAATCTTCAAACCATTCCATATTTTTATGATGAATCAATGCAGATAATAATACACCATCATTTAAACCTGTAAAATCTTCTATTGGATAAGAGCTTGAAGGTAATACGGATGCATAATCAATAAGTTGCATGTTCAACCAAAACAATAAACCAGATGAAGAACTTAATGACATAGAAGAATCATTTAAACGTAATGTACGAAATCTTTTAGGTGGAAGTTGAAAATCTTTATTGGCTGTTGCTGGTAATGACATTCGTTTATTATAATTGTTTACAACATTGAGACTTTGTCTTGGATTCAGAAACATTCTTGAATAACGAATTGAATTTTTGTTATTATTAACTGGTTTTTTCCCAAGATAATTATTAATATTGTTATCAACTGATTTTTCTTCTTCTTCTCCACCTTCTTTTTGTTCTATCGAAAAAGTTTCTTTATTAATTTGTTCAATTTTTTCATGATCTTCTTCTTCTTCTTCCAGGATAGTACTATTTCTATTCATGTTTTCAACTTCATCTTTAATATCACCATCCCCATTATTGTTATCACCATCCCCGTTATTGTTAACACCATCACCATCACCATCATCATTAATCTTGATAATTAATTCTAATTTATCGATTTGTGATTCAATTGATTCAATATCTAAATTAAACCACATATTAGAATTATGATTTTTTTTATTTTTTTTATTACCGCCATCATCATCATCATCATCAATCTCGCCATTTAAAAGTCTAGATTGAGCTTTGGCAGTTGCTAACTCTTCTTCGGTTACTACTTCTTCAAATACACTGACCATTTGATGAAACCTTGAAATAACCAGCCAAATTAAACCTAATGTCAATTTCACATTACCGTCAACAATATCAACGGGTCCGATGGCTTGTAAAGCAGCCAGACCCGACTCATCCAAACGATTTCTCAAAAAGTCTAAAACATTACTAACATTTGCAATATGATGGTGTCTTGTATTACCACCACGTTCGCATTTCGGTAATTCTGAGTCACCCTCATAAAGAACCTGCAATAATTCAATCAATCTAGTACCGTCTCTGAAATCTTTATCAATTGCTTTAATTTCAGGAAGTCTATTTGCTAAACTTTCATTTGGATTCGATGAATTATTGTCGGAGTTTAAAAAATCATATTGATGAATCGAGCGTAACTGAATGTTGACCCAGCGAGTAAAAGTTGCTTTTTGAATATCTGTGTATTTATCAACCTCATTAACATAGTATTTTTGTTTGACATTCACCACTTTGGTAGTTTTGTCCCATTGTCCAATAAAAGATCTACGCCTTTGAGGTTTATTGTATGGTTTCGGCATTAATTACTTGATTTTTTTAAGGAAAATTTTTTAAATAATTGATAGAATAATTAGTAATAAATAAATAATTAATTAAATAATTAAATAATTGAAAAAAAAAAAAAAGAAAAAAAGGAATTCGTTAAATTAAATAAATTCTTTATTATTATTACTATTACTTATTATTCTGTAGCATACATAATTAAGGTTTCCCCCTTTTATCCCTGAAAATCTTGTGTTTTGAGAATGCTTGTAAAACCATTATATGATATTTGTGACGTAATAGATAATATCACAAGTTTTTTTAATTTTTTTGCTATGGTGCAGGCAACCTAATAGCTCCCATTCATTTCTATTGGTTTTAGTTATCATAGAAATTTATTGAGTGAGGGGTATTTTTTATTTTGGAAAACGACAGTGCAACATTCAATCTCTATTTCAGGATTAATTATTGATTTGATTAATGTCTTTATGGTAATTTTATCTATAAAAAGGAATTTGCAGTTTTACGAAATGGTTACGAATGAAGTCTCTATTGACCATGGATGTGATAATAGAGAGAGAGAAGTCAACATGGCATGTTCGATGTTGAGCTTTCTATTAAACTTGATTTTTGGCAAAAATTGACTTTGCAGATCAATTGATGCATTTATTTTCTTTCTTTCCAAGGTCTTAAACTTTTTTTTCCTCCGTTTTTTTTTCTTGCTGGTCTTTTTTTAACTTGTACTTGATTTTTTATGCTATCTTCTTCCATGCTCGCGAGAAGACAAATCTATGTTATCATTATACTGGGATAAAATCGTTCGATCAATTAATAAGCCATCATTACTTTTTGATTAATTTGAGCGGTGAGATTAATTCAAATCAACAGATAACCAGTAATGATGTTATCAATATACAAAATCAAATCTATAATTCAGACAACATTATCGGGGAAGTGAATATATGATTATAATAAAATTCACTTCTATTCTAGTATTAATATTCTATCACTTCAGGAATGCTCATTAACAACGAGCAAAATTCTTGAATATGTAAAATATCATCACAAAAATGATATAATTGATTTACGACCCAAACCATAATTTTTCAAACAATTATTGCTTGAAGATATTCCTTAATAATAATAATATTCATGATTTTTCCTGTCAAATTGACGATCCTTGTCCAAAAGGCGTTATACTTGAATATTTTCTACATTGTAGTATCAAAGTATTTGCACTCGGAGCATTTAATCCTTTACTAAATATTAAATCAATCGAAAAACTATACTTGAATGCCATATCTAGAGGTTGCACTCGGTATGTCGCTCAGACAAATTATGAATCCCTTCACAAAACTATTGCAGATGGGAGCGGAACTGATAAATTTGGGATGATCGACATCACACGTCAGTTATTTTATTTCTCTAAAAAAAGTATTAAAAGATGAAAATTTGCGTGAATACTCATCAAAATATAAGCATTTTAATGTGATTATAGGTTTGATTAATATAAACAGTGGTTATGATGGAATTTACTGTTATTTTGTTATTCAACATTAACAATCATTCAGATTAATTGCGACTAACATTCGTATAAAGACGAATATTCAAAAAATTTTTACAATAAATACTTTTTAGTATTTCTTTATTTAAATGTTATCACGATCTTGACATAAAGATATAATCAAATAAATTCAAAGAATTAAAAGTAAACATTGTTTTTTTATTTGAGTTTTGTTCAAACAATTTTATATTTCTACTATTCTATGCTATAAAAGGCCGAATTTATATTCCTTTGCGACAAAACTTTTTAATTATTATTATAATAGATGCAATCCAATATATAATGATAATTAATATTTTTTTTTTATATATATTTATATATAATATATTACAAAATGGTATTATTATCAATCAACAGAGAAAGTAATATATGCGTGAAAATGAAAAATATCCTAAGCAAGTGTGAATCGTAAAAATGAAGAATATAATATAAAATTAAAAATACAATTTTAAATATTGTGATATATTAGAATTTAATCTACCCCTTCCACTGTTAATCTAGTGTAAGTTAAATATGTTTGTAACAAAAAAAAATAATACATCGTTCTGTCATTGTCACCACTACCACCTTTACCGTATCCATCGTGGTTGTTACTCCTATTATGTTTCCTCTTGGTGTGGGTTGTTCCTCATGGTGATGATGGCTGCCGCGGATGATGACGTTTTTTTTATCGATTTTGATTTTAAAAAAAATAAAATTTATCGCGTCAATCACACGACTTAATTATAAATAAAATTCATTGAATTCAAATGATTCCGCGCGTGCATATACAAAAATGGGGATGATGGTTGAATGGCAGTATTGTGTCATTAGTCGTGGTATGTGTCACGAAAAAATATTGGCAAATATCAATTTTAATGAAAAAATTGTTCCCTCATAAGCTAACTATAATATTTTAAGAACAAAGGGTGCTGAAATTGTTTAAAAATGTAGTTTTAGTTTTAGAGTATACTTTAAACCTATTTCTCCCGAATACTCATGCCTCTGTGGAGTATGATCTTGTTTGAACGCAAATAATAAATTTAAATATTAAATATATTAATATAGTGTGTCACGAAAAACGGATGATCAATTTCGAAAAAATTTATATTTGTTTTTGCATGAAAAATTTGTTCTTCCATAAGCTAACCATATCATTTCGAGAACAAAAGGTATCAAAAGTTATTTAAAAATGCAGTTTTAGTTTTAGAGTATACTTTAAACCTATTTCTCCCGAATACCCATGCTTCTGTGGAGTATGATCTTGTTTGAACACTACATAACAACAGCAATAGATAAGATCTTTTCTATTTAAGAAACTGTATATATGCCATTTTCATTTTCCATTTTCCATTTTCCTCCATCCCTCCATACATAATTCTGAGACAAATTTTTTTACATTTAATTCAAATGTTAGCATTATTAGCATTAGCATTAGCATTAGCATAATATTAGTATTATATTAGTATTTAACATTAATAGTGTTGTCAATATTCATTAGATCATTAGATAACATAATAGCAATTTAAATATGTCTAAATTTTTATTTAATCTCTCTTGTATAATACTTGAAACTGATGTTTTTTATATTAATATTGATATTTTCACAAATTTTATAATTCTTTTTTTTTGGTTTGTTAGTTTATACATGATATAAAAATGAGTTACCACAATATATTAAATATGCAAAATTTAAAATTGCCAGAGGTTGATACATTTGAATCCATTCCATCTACACCTTCAGTGATTGAAGATGTTTTAGAAGAGTCAGATGACAGTGAGGGTGAATTTTGTGAAATAGATAATGATGATAATGTTTATTTTAACAAAAATAATACAAGTTTTTAAATTTATTTGAATTGGCAAGAGATGTGGGAGATGTGGAAAAAATTGCAGATGATGAAAGTATATATGATGATGATGATGATTGTGAATTGGAAGAAGGAAAATAACAAAAATTCTGAAGATAATATTAGTGATGATGAATTTGAAATCATGATTGATAAAACAACTGATAGTTGCAATTTTCATCAAAAATGTGCAGTAATGTGTTATAATGAATCAGATGGTCTAACATATGCATGTGAATGAAAAAGCTACAAAAGGTTGTGGCAGACATCAGGTTGTTGGGAAATAAATTCTGATTATATAAAATAAACAAGGATTTTGCCAGGTTTGTTGGGTGTGTGTGATGTACACTTTCACTTAGACAGATCTCCTAATTTACATCCAACAGGCATTAAAAAAATCAGAAATTGTGAAGATTCAATTATCACATCAAGACAATGCTTATTTTGTGGCCACAATTTTTATGTATTATCATGTGGAAAAAGTTGCACAGTACATACATGGAATTTACTTGGAAGAGATTTGATTGTACCATGCATAACTCAGCATACATGCTCAGTGATGGATAATAATATTTCGCCAGTATTTGAAAAATTATCTGAGGATCACATTACCTATCATCCATGTTATATATGTCTTTCATGCTTTGAAAAGAATGGAGGTCATGTTCATATACCTACAGGAAAAGGCTCAAATAAAAAATGTAGTCATAGCAATGATATTACAAAATCATTACAAAGTTTGGCAACTTGGATTATGGGTATTTCTTTATCAGATAACCATGCATTAAAAGAGAATGTTTTATCAAAACTTGTGTCTGTTTTAAATGTTTATTCAAACAAAAATGATGATTTATTTTTTTTGAATAACCACACTCTAAATTTATTGAATCCTCTGATCATCAAAGCTTCGTTAAAACTTGGTAAAGCTGATAAATTAATTTCAAAACAGAAAAAAAATCCTGTCAACCCTGGTGAATGTTTTCAATTCAGTCAAAGTCTGGGGAAATCATTATATCATTCTAGAGAATTGGTTAAAAAAAAATAAACAATGTTTAACTAATCCCAGTTCCCTAATCGAATATCACAAGGCCTTCCCAGATACTATTAAAGAATTCTTTAATGGTATGATTGGATTCATTTTACAACAACACCAATAACAACTTACAAAGGCAAAAGAAAAAAAATTCATTAAAATCTGGAATCGAGAGTTTTAAATATGAAGAATTAGACCAATGAAGTTGATAAAGATAATCACATTTTTGTCATCAATAATTATGACAATTACATTTAGAAAGATGAATTTTTGGTTTAATAATATATTAGCAAGTCTTTGTAGGTATCCAAACATTCTATCTTCTCTGCATGCAATCCTTAGAGTTGTATATGTTATTCCTCATACCCAAAATATGAAGGACTCTTGGAAATCAAAAGAATGCACCAAGCAGTTTCCAAACATGATCTTTCAAATGGTCAAAAACTTTGAACCTTGGTATAATTTATAATATCGATTTTTTTCAAAAGACATACAAATATGGAAACATTTTTGATGTTCCTAGGAATACCATTCATGCCACACTACAAATGCTTTTTCACCAATACCTATTTATGTGATTGTACCTCCAAGGTCTTTAATGATTTCAAACAATAAACAGAAGATATTTGGTCATAATTCACTCTCTTTGAAGTTTTTAGATATATCTGGATATGTATTCAAATCATTATTAGATTGTGATTTTTTACCTGATTTAACATTCAACAACAATTTCAATGAATCTGACATAAATAAAACGTTAATTTCACTTATCCCAAAATCATTCAACAATTTGCCTCCGAACATTACAATCTTAGATCTAGGAGGTAAACAAAATGATGATGAAGAGATATATGAATCTTGTGAAATATATTATGGGATGATGAAATGTCAGTTTAGAATTGGAAAATATTACACAAAGTTTAGAATTTAAGAAGTATTTAGATATTGCATCAGATCAATCAATATTCCAAAGGTTAGAGAAATACAAAGAATACATAAATCCAAATTCAAGAATTATATTGGGGCAATGGCATACTAATCTTGATATGTGCAGTGTTTTAATAACCATTTTTTCAGGATATGGCATATATAATATTGCTTCTGCATTAGGTGTCAAATACTTAACAAATTTCCAAAAAATAGTTGACTATAGAGCAGCATTGAAAACCCTTGAACTTATATGGACAATATTAGGCATCACCTTGAACATTTATAAATCAAGTCAATGTGACTCACTTAAATGTGTTATTAAAGTCCAGCAAGTGAGAGAATGGAACTCTTGCTGGTGGCTCATGCTGGGTGTATTGACTATTCGTGACATGACCTCTCTCTTTTTATTTGTAAGATGTGAAATCCATCAATTATGAGAAGCATTATTATTATAGCAACAAGTAGCAAACAACAATGAATCATCATTTTTTAAGGATGACGATAAAGATTAAGATCCGATTTTGTTTCATGAAAATACTCAAGTTTTTCAAAAAATGGCTGTCCTATTTATATGTTTTGGATTTACAAAATAGATTACTGTGTCTTGGCCCGAGTAATGTCATTTTTTTGCTCTTTGCGACGAA
>CAUDNR010002446.1:165953-196972 GCA_958430865.1 Entrophospora sp. SA101 | reverse complement strand
ATTTACACCTTCCCTTTTAAAAAAAATTATTCTTTTAATCCTATTTTATTATAATTTAATTATTTTTAGTTCTATATCTTTTATTACAATATTATTTTTATCCAATCAATTTTATTATATTATCATCACTCTTCAATATCATAATTATTATAATAATGATTCTTTCTTTCTCATACAATCACATATATTTTTTTCATCATACTATCATTGTTATGTTATTATATTGGTATATTGGTATTAAAAAGGTTCATAATGACAATTTTTTCAAACATTAAACAACAATAAAAAGATCAAAGCGATCATGATAGTAAACTCTATAATTAAAGTTAATTTCATATATTTTGAATGAAAATTTTTTATTCGCTAAAATTAGATTTTAAGGTCACTTCTTCAACATTTTCCGCACCAAATAAATATACCTTGCTATTAAAAGCCGTTGAAAATTGCTTTACTCTTTTTTTAAAATCGAGTATGATGAATGTTATCCAAATATACTTTAAGAATATTTCTTTTCTCCGATCCTTCGTTTTGATTTATTCCCATTGGTTCACATAATTCTAAACATCTCCATTTAGAGAAATGATTTATAATCTAAAAGAAATTGAGGTTTTCAATATTTTGAAATCGTCAGATTCTAAAAATACTAGCAAAGTCTTCTAAACAATTGATACAGTATGAACGAAACTTGTCCATCTATCAATACTAGAGCAGATCAACTATGTTCTTGATGACGAAATTATAGTAAAAGTAAGTCATTCATTCCGCTCTTTTATTAATTGAATAATAATTCATCATTACAAAGTTTCAAGAAATTCGAAAATTTCTTCGGAAACTAAATAAAATTTCCATCGTAAATATATTAATAACTTTTGAAAAACTAAAAATATTGTTTAAAAAATAGATTTATTATTTGTATATTAAACTAAATTAATCTTAATTAAGATAACTTTATAATATTAAACCGAGTTCTATATCACTACCAGGATTAACGGTATATTTATTTGTCATGCACTATGTATTTTGTGGCAATCAAATGTTTGTATTAAAAAATCAATAATTAAAATGCTCTTCCGATCATTCTTATTCTTTCAAACGACCGTATCTTCCAACACATTAGCGTTTTTAAATGTTCGCAAAAGAGAAACTCTTTTGGCCGCGTAACACTTGACTAAACTGACCAAACTATTCAGTATTAGTCATATAAAGTCCCTTTACGCTGCTCTGGGGTATGATAATTACGCAGTCAACCGTATTAGTATTAGTATCAGATGTTTGTGTAATTTCGGAAATTCTTTCTGAACCAGGTATAATATTAATATTAATATTAATATAGTAATAGTAGTCGTGTGATATGTCACGCAAATCAATCGACACAATTTTATTCGAATAACAGATTTCTAGAATATATATTATAGGCAGGAAATTTTTTGGAGCAGGTTGTTAATAAAACCGAAAATAATTGGGGTTTGAACTTTTTCCGCCTTATATGAAAATTGTCAAGGGTATGTCACTTTGAGAAAAGACAACAATTACGTTATATAAATCGGCTGAAAACGCCAAGAATTAAACTATTTCCAATAAGGGCATGCATTCTTTCTTGATTGAGAATGACTTTGGATTAAGTGAAGTAAATGTATGTTAAGTGTTTCATATTTATATGTAACCAACAATTAGTTAGTTACGCTACATAACAATATGTAATCACATTAATTAAAAAGGATTTCAAAGGCAGTGTGATAGCTGCTTTAAAGATTGTGAATATTTTTACACATTATTTATTTATATACCTTATTATCATTGTTAGATTGGTAACTAAATTTTTTTTATATGATGCGGGAATTCTGTAATCACACAGCTCTAGAAAATTTGGCGCCAAATTTGAATCTTATGTAAGCAAATTTTTTGGTAAATTTTTTTTAATTATACCGAAAAAATATAATAAACCCAATAATGATTTAAAATAGTAATGGTTTACAACTGAATTAAATTACGCCTACGTGAGCTTGTCATAATAATGAGCAAGTTTTCAATCCTATTAAGCCTTTCTCCATAAACCTACATGCATTTTGCAAATTTATTGAGACCAATTATTCAAAGCGTTTGGGATAGTACCTTCACGAGCAAGCAGTAAGGTGAACTAGCTGTTTTAGGAAGTATATTTTGTCAGTTCAAAAATATTAATAAATTTTTGTTATACGTAGTGCCAGTAAAAATTAAAGATCTGCACTAATGATTCATAATTTTAGCCGAAAATTAGGCGTCAAATTTGGGTAAATTGCATAAACTTTAAATGACCAGTAAAATTTTTGGAAAAAGGGCTCTATTAGTTTGTTGCTTTTGCCTTTGAACTTTCATTAAATAGAAGGATCTTTAAATTTGAACCATTAGTTCGTGATTTCTATACTTTTTAGAAAGGTGATAAAAAGTTGTGATCATAGAGCTCCCGCACCATATATATATTTTTTAGGATAGTTATCTTTGCGCCTATTAATTGTATTAAACCTAATTCCTTGAGAATACATCAAATGTTCTATTAAACTTGGAGATTTAATTAATGCTTTTCCAATCCCTCAAGTTCATTGTGTTCTAACGATTGAATTTCATTTCTGGTTCATTTTCTATTGGAAGATATTCTTTACGAGTAAGCTTATTAATGACAGATTCATTAATCCCAATCGTTTTATGTATTTAAACAATGCAGGCACTTATACTTATGATGCTATCAAGCAAATGTTATGATAAATGTGGCCAACAACAGATAAAGGATATCACGTTTTTTGAAGCTATGTAATTCCACATTCAATTTACTAAAATACTTGTTTTAGAGATCAGATAAATAACACACAGACAGTTCCTTGTGAAAGAACGGAAAACTTGCGAATTTTTTGTTGACGAATCAATAATCATCATCAAACATTGCGTCATTTTAAAATTATGAACTCGACATATAAATATAACAAGATGATTTATAATTATAAGTGGTTTATCATGAATTAATTTGTTTTTGAAAATGCATATTAAATTTCTTTATTAATTAATAAATGTAAAATCCATGTAAAGAAAAAATACACACTATAGTCGGAACTCGTTAAACCGATGTACTTGTTTTGGACTCAAAGCATCGCTTTATTAAGCAGTCTTCGATAAAAATGAATTTTTTTAAAAAAATTCGGTTTAAAAAGTTACACATATATTCGTCTATATCACGTTGACAATTCTATATAATAAAACGCTTGCTTCTAACAATTTTAAAATAAGTATCAAGGCCTTTATTCGTTGGATTAGATTTCGATTGTTCTAGAACACATATTTCTCTTTTCCTTTTAATGTCAGTGTATTTTTCATTTCAACAGGAAACAATACGTAAATCATTTATAAAGTTATACAAAAAAAAGCGAAGTTTCTTTCGATAAACCGATATTGTTCGTCCTATCAAGTTATAATTTATTATATATATGTGGAACCATATGCAATAATCGTCTTAAACATTAAAGTGAATATTCGTCTTATTGAGTTGATTTTTATTATAAATGAATAGGTAAACTAGAAAAACTCCGTTATAACAAAAATTCATTTTATCGAGTCCCGACTGTATCTCACTTTTTAATCTCCTTTTTATTGGAATTTGAAATTCTGATTTATTCTATTATCCATAATTTTTTATGAATAACTTCTGAGTCAACTCTTTTTTAAATAAAATTTAGCCTTTTGTATATATGGAAGGGCTACATAAAAGTCAAAATCTCTACATAGTCTTTCTTCCAAATCGTTACTTCTTCTTCACACTTTTTATTATACCTTCCACATATATATACACTTTGTCTTCTAAACAATCCTGCTTGGATCTACATCAATAATATTGACACAGATAATATAACCTAGGTTTAATATTTACTTGTGACGCTTGCATCAGGTTGTATAAAGGCAGAGGCGCAGATTCTTCTTGATCCAATGGTGGTTGTGATTCTTACAAGAAACGCTTTCTTATAAAAGAAGGAAATAATAAAGTGCCTTATAAAAGGAGGAAATAATTAACGTCTTCCGACAAAGAAAAGAAAAAGTTGCATCTTGCCGTTATTACTATTACCATTACTATTACCATTACTATTACCATTACTATTACCATTACTATTACTATTAATTTAATTATGATTTTAATTTTTTTTCTTTGGTTTTTCTTTTCTTTTATGTTTCAAATAATATAGTGTGTAATGACAATTTACATTAACCCAAAGTGAAAATGATGTGAAAACGAATTGATTTTTTTTTTGTATTGGTTATTTTTTCAACCATCAAGGAGATTTCACAATTCGATTTGTATATATCCTTATAAAAATAGTTTATTCGGAAATTATAAACCTTTAGACTTTGGAAAATTATATATGTATGGAAAATGTTATTATTGTTATAAATCTGAATTTTGTTGTTACAAATCTTGCTATTGCTATTGATTGATCACACGATTGACACCATGCTATGCTGGCATTATATCTATTACAAGTTGGACATTCTTCATATGTTTCTCTTTTTCTCTTTGAAACCTTTTTTTTTAGCCATAAATGTATATCACATGTAAAGTTGGTGTCTGTAACTGTTTTCACATTTTCTGCAACTGCAGATTTTAAAGTTTGCAATTTTTCCTAAAACCTCTGCAACCCTTGAAACTGCCTGCCACCTTCAACTTCTGTAACCATATGGGGCATGGACAATAGAAAGGGGGTAAATAGTGATGGGCGTAAAAATTATCTTAAGTACTCAATAACTCTATTGGTGACTTATTAAGTGTTAAAAACACAAACATGCAGATCTCTTATTGGTATAGCTAAAATTATTTGAAACTGTTTAATCAAATATTAATTTGACAAACAAGTTAATTAATTTAGTACTGTGCATAAAATTCAGTGTATGGAGTGTGCATGCTAACCAAATTTGATAATTATTTTTCCAAATCTGCTGATTTGGTTAGCACAGTACATTCCACATGCTGAATTCTATACACTGGGATTGATTGACAAAATGGATATTTTGGATTAATAACTCTCACTAAGAGTGCAACAGTTAATAAGTGGTTATTAACTATTAAATAACTTGGAGTTATTAAGTGTAGGGTTAAAAACTCCCATCACTAGGGGAAATGTCAAAAATCACGATTTTGAGTTGATGCCACATATATATGTAACTCGTTGCAAGGAACAATACCCACATTACTTAATAAGATTTTAGATATCTGCAATACATATAAGAACCTAAAAATCGGTAAATGTAATACAGTCAGGGATATTTCCATAGATGGAAATACTAAATACCGTAATGATCGATTGTATGAAGAATTCTAGAAGAAATTCTATTGGCTAAATTTAACCAGGGATAATAACTTGTAATGATCGACGTCATGAAAAGAAATTCTAATTGGCTAAATTCTGTGCAGGTCTTTTCGTTGAATAAAAAATAATAATCTTTAGAGGAAAAGAAAAACAAGAAAAACATGGCGGGAGCTTTATTAATTGGTCATATAATTTCCAAAATTGTATAATATGTGCATTTTTAACTTTTCTACAAGCTTACCCAAGATCAAGCAATGTCAGAGGTGCTATTTAACTAATATATAACATATTATTATATTAATAATGATTTTTATTTGTTATTAAATAATTTATTAAGCTGCCATTCATCAGAACAAAATACTTCATTTAATCTTTAAAAATAGAATTTAAAATAAATTTCCTTGCCAATTCTGTTAAATAATAAATAAAGGATACATACAAAATCCATATAGTAAAAAAATAAATAATGACTATAATAGTTCTAGAATCAATAGCCACCGTTGTAAATAATTTATTTGGAGTTTTATGATTACATTCCATACCAAACTACTACTTTAGTGCTCCATGCTGCAATCCAACAAAGTTGTTGCAAGGCAGTTACAACTAGGTGTTGCAATCATTTTTATATGATGTAAAGGTGGTTACAACCATCATCAAAGTTGCAGTTGGTATCTTTAAAAAAATAATAATAAAGCCTAGATAAAAATATATTGTTATTAACAAATTAAATTACATGAATAAATATAGTAATAGTGATTCTGAATATACTTAATAATAAGATTTGCACCAACATAGCGTCAGCTGGCTTACTGGATATTTGCTTGCAATATCTTCATACAAACAATACAAACATAATGGTCTTAAAATTAAATTTCTAGTCATAAATTTCTAATTTTTAGTAAAAACGTACTTTGAACAAATCAACAGATTATTACAGATTATTTACAGATTATGAAAGAGCAAGTTTAATAGTATTTCTTTCAATTATTATAAACTGATTTATTTTTAGAAAAAGTAACATAGATATAACAAGAAGTATCTTGTGAATTCGTTTGTAACATATAATGAATTGATCAGTAGACTATTCTGGAATCGAATCCCAATATGGAAATATCCCTGACTGTAATACGAATTTAATAAAGTTGTACAAAATATACAGTCAACCCTTGTTTCAACGAATCAACGAATTTTATATATAAATCGTGTTACAACGAATTTTTGGTAGGGATCTTGGAATATAAGAACTAATCGCGTTTCAACGAATTCACGTGGCAATAGATCAACATGTAAATAAAATTAAATCATACAATAAAAAATTAAATCATGCAATATTTAAATTATAAAAAATTAAACATGCGATTTTTTAAAAAACATGTATTCTAATAAATCATGTAATTATTTTCATGATTTTAACTTAAAGATGTAATAAAATGTACGTTTACTTTTGCAATTTTATGTATATAGGAACTTATGATTTATCTTTATTTAAGATGTTATAATAAAACTATAAAACTTATGATTATTTAAAAAAAACATGTACAATTATGATACTGAAAGGTGTGAAAGTTTAATTTTAAGTTCTTAACAATTATCATCCAAAAAATGAGTTTATATTACTGCTGACCAAAAAAGAGAAATTTGTTGATCGAAAAAAAAATAAACCTGAACCAAAAAATATAGATTTAGCAAAACAATTCAATATTAGTGCAGGTCAGGTTAGTGATATATTGAGAGAACCTGAAAGATGGATTAATATAGATCCAAATCCATATCAAGCAAAACTAAAACGATCACATACTTCACCATTTGCTGACGTTGAAGAAACATTGGCTTTATGTATTGAAAAGGCTCTTGAATGTAATTTAACAATCACAGATTTGATTATTCAAAAAAAGGCTACAAATTTTGCTGAACTATTAAACAAAGAATTTAAAGGATCTTCTGGTTGGCTATACAATTTTAAACAAAGATATTCAATCCACAAATATGTTAAACATGGTGAATCACAAGTGCTCCAATTGAAGAGCTTCCAGAAATGATAAGTACTTTGCAAAATCTTCTTAAAGAATATCAATTAGAAGATATTTTTATTTGTGATGAAACTGGTCTTTTCTGGAAAATGAAACCATCTTGTGGATTATCTACAGGCCCTATGTCAGGCACAAAACAAAGTAAAGATAGAGTAACTGTATTGTTAACATGCAATGCTACTGGAACAGATAAATTAATTCCTTTATTTATTCACAAATATCAAAACCCAAGAGCATTAAAAGGAATTAACAAAAATTCTTTACCAGTTGATTATTACTGGAACAGCAAAGCATGGATGCAAATGTCAATCTGGAATGATTATTTAAAAAGATTAAATAAAAAAATGAGTATTGCAAATAGAAAAATATTATTACTTGTTGACAATGCACCTACACACAATTTAATGGAAATTTACAATTAACAAATATAAAAATTCATCACCTACTACCTAATGTAACTGCGCACCTGCAACCATGCAATGCAGGAATAATTCATGGTTCCAAGTTTTGTTAATTCAAGTGTTTAAGCCTATAAATATTTTATTTTATATTAATAATAAATATTTATGCATTACAGGCACATTACTGGAAACTATTACTTGAAAAGAAAAGAAAGGATTATGATTTACAGCTTTCTAATTCTATTTTTACCTCAAGCTAAGTCTTCGTGAGCCAAATCCCTTAATTCATTATCACTGTAATGGTCTTTTAAATACAAAAAAACCTTACCAATAAATTCTTGTTGCTTCGTAGTTAGATAATAAGAACAGGGAAATTCACTTTTTTCCTCATGCAATTTCAAGAAATTTCTGTAAATCTTGATGATGGTGTTGATATAAAAAAGGCAATAAAATATGTTGCAAGAGCTTGGGGTAATGTAACGCCAACCACCATTATCAATTGTTGGAAAAAGACAGGGATTCTTCCTCTGGAAAATGAGCCATCTAATAATGAAATTGAAAATTCAACTCAAATAATTGAAGAGTTATCAAATCAAGAAAGAGTTGTTATTGAAAATTTAATCAATGAATTATCATTTACCTCTCCATTAGAAGCAGAAGAATATATTACAATTGGTAATGAAGGAATAAGTAATAATAGTGAAGTGATAACTGATGAAGAAATTATTGCTTTTTTCAAGCCAATTGAAGAGGAAGTTGTCATTAAAAGTAATATGGCGCCTAATGTTTCAATAAAAGATGCTGTAAATGCCCTTGAGACTGTTTACAATTTTCTAGAACAAGGTGATATAGAAATAGACTATATTGAATCTAAATCTTTTAAATCATTAAAAAGAAAAATAACATTATATTACTGAATCATGATGAGCTAAGATTTTTATTGAAGAAAGATATTTATATATATAGTAAATTTATTATAATTTGAACTATGCATCTGGAAAATATAAAAAAAAATTGCACATGTCAATCATAAGTTTAATAATAAAAAAGTGTAAAACTTATGTCAGTGCCATAAGATTTACATGATATTATGTTGGTGTCATAAGATTGATTTATGCTAAATTAATTTCCTGATGATTAGTATATCAGGACAACATGCTGTATATTAATTCAAAAAATGGCATCCTTGATATTGCTTAATTCTAAGTGTGCATGCATAATAGCTATAAATGTATATATGTATGTAATTTAAAACTCAACAAGTTTGCATTATTTTAATTTATATATGAAAAGATCTGCATAAAATTTAGCCAATCATTTTTTGTTTTGATTCTTTTTTAGAATATTTTAGAATTACACAATGAATCTAGAATGTTGATCATTACAGTATTTGGAAATTCCAAATTTGGAAAAAATCCTGACTGTATAATGATCAATATTATTCTGTATATATATACAGATCCTTTTGTTGATATCAGAACATTTTTATGGTAAAAATGAGAGGCTCTCATTAACTCATAAAAAATACTGCAGTTATATTCAAAGAAGATGAGGATATGGATGGGGAATATCAAGGGAGTTAGAATGCTGCTCAAAGAGATAAATATTGGTACAATTATATTTAATCAAGTGAAAAAACCATAGTAGGAAACTATTATCATTTTTCATTGTGATTATTCTTCTTTAATCTAAAAAAATTGGATTAGTCAGAACTTATGAAAAAAGAGCACCTACATGTCTAAGCTTTAGATAATTAACAACCTTGGTATACCACCCTCTATAAGATGTAATTGGATGTGTCAAAGGTGCATTCCAAGGAGTTAAGAGTAAGTTACACTTGGGGATTTTCACCAAAAATTCCTGGCAAAAACTCCACAATATTTTATTGTTGCTATTACATATCATCTCTTTATAAAGAAAAAAATAAAGGTAAAAATAATGTGTAATCTTGCTATTTTTATTTAAGAATGAGTTTATCATTAGGTGAATGCAAGTATAACAATACCTGCACCTGCCAGAGATTTAGAGCAAAACTTGATGATGAATTAACCTGTCTTTATTGTTCTCATGATGGCTATCATGAAGAGACTAGCAATGCTGTCACAAGTATAAATTTATTTCAAGTTCAACACATTTATTTTTAAGTGTATTATAATTTATATATTAATTAATTATTAAATTGTCAATGCTGTAATTTTATTAGATTTTTTTTAACCCAAGTAGTCAAAATGAGGAGGAAGCTTTAAATAGTATTCCAAGTATTTAGATCTTAGTTACATTTAATAATATATATTTAAATTTGTTAAACAACTCAGGTTCTTATTGGTTTTTCCAAAAATAAGTGTAAATCTAATAAATCTAATGCTAAGTAATTTATTAATTGTCAAGTCTGGAAAAAAATGTTCGTTATGCATAAGAAAATAAATAAAATGCTAACCAAAATTGATTAATATTGACACAGATAAGTTTAATGTTTATTTAAGATGTTTGCATCAGATTGTATAATTGCAGTTCTTCTGGATCAGTGATGGTTGCGATAGTCCTTATAAGAAATGCCTTCTTATAAAAGAAGGAAATAATGAACACCTTCTGACAAAGGAAGGAAATAGTTGCTATTATTATTATCTTTTTTTTTGCCTTCAGTTTTATTATTATTAATTGTGATTTTAATTTTAATTGGAAAATAATTATTTTTTTCAGTCATCAGAAATATTGATTTCATCATAATGAACAAGTCAATTTATATGTGTACCCTCACAAGAAAAATTTTTCAAGTAATTAATGAATCTTTTAGACTTTAGACAATTACATCTTTATGTGGAAAATGGTATTATTGTTATAAATCTGAATCTGGTTGTTATAAATCTTGCTAATGCCATTAGTAAATCTCTTTAAAAATAAACCAGACTTTGATTTTATTTATTATTGTTATAATTAATCTGGAACTTTCAATGCTTAAGAAATTTATCAACGGATTGAATTACAGAGGAGTGGGGGGGACTTGTGATTGACAGAAAAAATTTAAAAGTTTAAATTTAAAAAATGCCATTAAAATTAAATTGATTTTTAAATTTTTAATATTAAAATTAATTAATTAGATATGTAATATACAATTTTCTTCAATCATCTCCACCATCAAAATCTCCACCACCATCATCTCCGCCACCAAAGAATGGTACAGCTAAATGAAACCACCTAAAATAATAGATTAATGATCATTAATTAATTAGCAAAAACATATATATATATATATAATAATAATATAATTGTGTGCTAACCCTCCACCATGTTCAGAATGACGAGAGAAATAATCGAAATCAATTGAAATTGCTGCTGCTAATATAACAGCTCTCTCATCCAATGACAAAGGTCGTACACTACCTTCTACTGAATCCATTCTAATTACATATTGTCCTGTATCAGTAAATATCTATATATACATAAAAAGAATTAATTAAATGTGTTAATAATATAATTATTATTTTGTAAGAATATATATGGTTTTATTTTACCTCTCTTGCAAAACCACTAAAATTACGATTAACACTACCAAGTAATCCACCACTTTCATCTTCCAAATTAAAATCCCACGCCCAAAATCCTGCATCAATTCTTGCAAATTGTCTTTTACTATCAAATTAATAATAAAAGATTGGAATGAATAATTAAATTTAAATCAATAAACCACAAAAAACTACTTACTTTACAAATAAATTATATATTCTTCTCCATAAATGCCATTGTTGTTGCACTTCACCAATCAATTCATTATCTTGTCCTTCATAAATAAATATATGAGAATTAATCCAAGCAAAAGGTCGATGAACCTTTAACACTATTTCAGCCTGTTCATTCAATATTAGTGCACTAAATCTCCTATGTGTTCGAAATACTTGTCTCAAAATTGTTGAAATGAATGATGATTCCTCCTCTGCTATAAATCCTACACTGTTACCAAATGGATCTAGTATTACATATTTATTTGCTTGTTCAAATCCCTTTTTTATCACATAATAATTTATATTTTTATCAGAATTTGCTAATTAATTAACCAACCAATTATTTTATTTCTAAAGTTTTTGTTTTCAATTATTTTACATATTATACATACCATAAAAACATTTAACATTTCTATTTGTCTACCAACAACTAAAGCAGACTTTGCCAAAATTTTTGATGCAGGTTTTTCATCAGTTAATACATTGGACACATTTGATGGTAAATTAACATCAATAGAAGCTGCTTTTGATGGAAGGTTTTCTCCGCCATCATCATTATAGTTTTTATAATCTTGCCTTTTAGTTTTAAAGATGTCTATTGGTCTATTTTGTTGTATTCTGCTTGTACCAACAACACCTACTATACAAGATATAATATTTTTTAAAGGTATAATTTGATAACTTGGAGAAAAAAGAAAGATAAACCTACAATTTTCTCCAAAAAATTTTATAATACTAACCTACCTCTTGGAGTTCTTTTTAATGTTGAATAATAATAATTTTGTATATGTGTTTTTGAAATATAATATGCAATTGAATGTTGCTGATTATGATTATAATTAATTAAAGAATTTATTGATTTTTTTGAACAGAATTGTAAAGTTCTAATTGATTTGAATAACATTTTTTCTGAGAATTATAGTAATATGGGACATCAAAAACCAACATTATATCACCTAAAGATTTCAGGGATCAATTTAGTATAATTGCGATAACATTTTTTTAATTTTTATTTAATAATTATATCCCAACTAAATAAGTCAATTCAGGGCGGGGTTTTGGAATTGGACCTTGTTATAAATTATTTTTGTACCCATGCCAAAGCAAATTAATTCGTTATTATTATTTATTATTATGGAATGTATAGCAGTATCACCTTTGTATTAATTGGCTTTTAATTATATAGTAATAGCTGTAATAGCTAAAATACAACAAAAAAATGTTTGATTAATACAAGGAAGGAAGGAATGGGATAGTTTGTATTTATAAGATAAAGTATATTTGCAAGAATCCTCGCTAAAAAAATTTTCATCAAGAAGTTTATGTAAGCTTATTTTTGCTCGTATTGAATATAAAGTTTTTAGTTTCTCTTTAGTTTTTTTTGAAGCTGGTAAGTTTTCAGTAGATCTTTTTAATGAAGACACGTTTAAGGATAGGTAATAGTTGATGATGATAAATTTTTACTTCTTTATACAAAGAATTTAATAATGATAATTTTAATGATTGCTAAAAATACGTTATAATCGCTATAATCACAATGACAATGAAGATAACAATGATAATAATAACAACAAAGTTAATAGTAACAAAGATATAGCAATAAAGATAACAACAATGAACAAGGAAGGCAAAAACAACAACGCAAGCTTGAACTTTTAACAATAAAAAAATATCAGTTGGTACCATTTCAGGAATTTCACATTTGTGTGGGCGATTGCTGAGCGAGAAGGAATTATAAAAGCTCATGAAATACCTAGTTATATATATGTAATTTTTGATATTAACGAACAACAATATTAATAATGAATGAAATTTACGAGAACGCAACGTGAGCTTTTGCTTTTTTACGTATTACACTATCATGCATGCCATGCTACGGGAGATTAAAATTTTATTTATTTTAGTATCGCGTTGACATTAAAGTTAAGTTGGTTTGTATTGCGTATTCGTCGCAAAGAGCAAAAAAATCACATCACTTTGGTCAAGGCAATAATAAATAGGAAGGCCCGAATTTTTTCTCTAAATTTTCATAGATATTCTTTGGAGCATCAAAGTTAGCACTGGATGTGAAGAATCCTAGTGTCCATGATAAATGATGCTGTTTTTAATAAAATAGACTATTTCGTGGCCAAATGATTCATTGATCGAGTAGTCTAATAAATTACTACATAAACATATAAATAGACCCGCTACCCCACTTGTAGACCAAAAATTGTGCATCATACTTGCTTTTCACGTTGCATTCGAACTCGGGGGTTAAAGTACATGGTGCCAAAATGGCATTCTATGGTTTGGTTTTACACGTTGCATTCAAATGTGAGGGTTAAGGAATACTCCACATTATTATCCATTTGTTGAGAAAAAATTTGTTTGTTTGTTTTTTATTTATTTTAATGATTAAAGAGTCATTACGCGAACAAAGAATTTAATAAATTTAATAAAAGTCTAATTCCATTTGAGATATAGATGGCTGAAAAGATGGAAATTCCCTTGATGGATGTGTATAATTGATGAAAAGAAACATGTATATCATCATTTATATAATGGTAATGATAACATTAAGAAGTTTATGAACAGATAATAAATATTTATTTAATTATATCTTGTAATAAATTTAATCTTTTCCATCGGGATACTCGATAACTATATTATTGTTGTATTATTATAATTATGAGCTGTACCCTTAGATGCAAGCTTCCGTCCTCTCTCAATTTGTTCCATCCTTCCTGTCCTTCCACCATCATCTAATAAAAAACATATACATAGAAAAAAAATAAAGAATTAGTAACGAAAGAGCCACGCACTGCCAAGGGTGCACGATTGATGATAAATTACATATTTATATGAAAACACATTTTTACCACTTGGTGCTTCGGAACCAATTAATTGTTTACGATTAAAAGCTTGGTTTTTTTGCTCTTATGGTAATCTACTAATACTAATAATTTAATGCATATGTACAAAGACCAAGATCCCATTTTTGGTTATTTATATCCTGGCCAATGACCCGTGACAAGAATTTGGCATTTCGTAATGAAGCAAACCTGCTATATATATTATTAATATAGCTTTGTAAAAACATCTTGTATTTATATTCAAAAATTTATATAAGATTCCTTTATTTCAAGATCTCTCTTGTAAAGATAAAACAATTGGGCCAGTTTCGAAGTTAAACCAAGTATCAATTCAGTCCCAGTTTCGAAATTAAAACAAGTGTCAAATCAGTCCCAGTTTTGAATCGGTTTTAAAATTAAAACAAGGGTCAAATTGGACCAGTTTGTACCAAGAAACGAAGGCTTGCTTTTTTTTATTTTTAAAATTCTTAACTACAAAATGAATTATCTGTAAAGGACTTAGTATATAAATTCTAAGCAATAATGCTAGTAGTGGTGTATAACGAAGATGAAAAGTTATAACCTTTACCTAAATAAGTAGGCAGTATAGCAGCAGTAGTGATAGTAGCAATAGTTGCCATAGTGCTTGATGAAAAATGCAACAATGAATTTTTTAGAAGATCAGTCATGCATAATTTTCATATGACAACAAACACAAAGAGACTAAATTTGATTTTGTAAAAGAGTTTCGATTCCATTTATTAAATTCTGAAAAGTGTTTTGTATTCCCAAAATATGTGTTTACAACGTAACAACGCTATTTTTTGCAAATACTTGTAACATTGATGTGCTTGCATATTACTAAATGTAATTTTTGTCAAAATTCAGATGTTTATTAACACAATTTCTAAAAATTTATTGTAAACACAAAAATTTTTGTTACGTTGTAGATAAGGTTCTCAGGATAATAATCATTTTGGATTTTTTCTGTGGCTATTCTGTTTCCAGAGTTATAAAATTTTTGAGAAATTCTATTAAAATTGATATTAGTATATTAATATATACTGTATATATACAAAAGAAAATTAAATTTAATAAAAATTTGATCTGCATGTTTGCGTGACACGAAATCCTTACTATTTGATTTTATTATTTGGAGACTGGACCAACAAAACACGGTTCTGGGCTCCTTGACTCAAAATTGAGCTTTTTGTATCAAATTAATCAGCAATTCAAGGATTATATTTTGGTACAATTTTTGATGTGTAAAAGTATAATACAGAAACGTATAAAATGAGATTGAATCTTTTTATATTTTTAGGGGACCAAATTTAAAAATAAATGATCAGCAAAGAAATTTCTTAAAATGTAAAATTTTAAAATTTATTTTTAAGGTTCCCAATCATCAATTGAGTTTTAATAAACAAATCCATTTCTTTTTTATCTAAAGCTTTTAAATGAATCAAACGCTTAAAAAAGAGCCTAAATCCAATTTTTTCAAAGCAAGGGCAGAAGTTTTTTAACTTTCTAGGCTGAAGACAAGTGCAATTAGCAGAACTAGAAAAAAATTCCTTTATTTCAGCAACTGTATTAAATACTAACTCATTATCTTCATATTCTTCTAAACCATATTCAATTAAATCAAAAAAAATATTGTTATTTTCAGCAGCCATTGTTAATATTATATTAATATTAATTTTTATTTTGAATTTAATTTTTAGTTTTTATTTAGAGATCATTTAAATGTGTACTACATAGATCTAAAAATAGGGGGCTTTTTTGTTTTTGTGATTTTCTCAAAATTAAAAATTAGTTTGAGAACCGTGTTTTGTTGGTCCCGCCCCCATTTGGTTTCCCCTATACAGTCGGCGCTCGATATAGTGAAGTTTTGGCTAGTACAAATTTGGAAACTATCTGCGTTAATATCCAATCAAATTCAATTTTTCAGAAGATAGTTTTCAAATTTGTACTAGCCAAAACTTCACTATATCGAGCGCCGAATGTATTTGTAATTATACTAATATCTAACACCCCAATCGGCAATATAATTTGTGATGTCACGGTGCTTACCGTGTGTAATGAATGTTGTGAAATAGTTTTCCTTTTAATAGAACTTTTCTATATTATTTATTTATTACTGTTTAATTCTGACAATTTTCTTTATCACGCACGTTATTATTATATAAAATGTACACGTGACGTAAAAACCTCAATATTAATAATATTGAACTTTTAATCGATGGTATTATAGAACATTCGGATAGGTTCAAGAGAGACAAAAATATAAAGATTATACCCAAGCACAATAAATTATCAAATTGTTAATTTTAACGAATGATGATGATAGGAAAATCAACGATTAAAGTGAGTAACGAAGGCAGGCATTGCATTAATTAATTAATTCTACTAATTAAATCTTAATTGACTAAATAACTAAATCTTAAATGATTATGTATTATTGATATCAAATGAATAAATAAATACTAATTAAAAATAATGATATTAATAGAGATAATAAGTTTAATAACCTTCAGGAGCAGTTCCAGCAACGCAACTAGAACTAACTTCGTTAACATCACCATTCATTCATATTTTTTCACCATTAATAAACTCAACATTATCGATATCAATGTCATTTTCATCAGATTCATTATCTTCTAATCTTTTACGTAATTTAGACATTTCATCTTCAATATAAGAAAATATTTCATCTTCGATATCACTATTATTATTATTATTATTATTATTATTATTATTACTATTACTATTATTACTACTACTGTTACTATTATTATTTTTATTACTGTTGTTGTTATAGTCATCACTATAGTTCCAAATTGATGATGGGAATATTGGGAATGCTGGTGCTAATTGTGATTGTGATTGTGGTATTTTTGATATTTTTTCATTATTGATAGCTTCTGTCTCTTCTTTGCTATTATTATCATTATTGATGCCATTGCTACTGTTAGCGCTGGAATTATTATAAACGCTGTCACTATTATCATCAGCATCATTATTGCCACTATTGCAATTATTTAAAGATCTACTATTACTAACAAGTCTAATAGGAATTCTAGCAGGAACAGAAATAGGTGTAGTGGGAGTAAAAATATTAGTATTGAACGACCCAAAAATACTATTATTACTATTACGAGTACTAGCATCATTACTACTATTATTATTGTTAGAAGAGTCAAATCGAACAAAAGTATTATTATTTTTATTTTTATTATTATTATTATTGTTATTGTTATTTAATCTACTTGGATTGTTATTATTGTTAATATTATGATCATCAGAACCACCGACAAGTTCATCAAAACTATTATTATAATTATTATTATTATTAGTAGTGTTGTTATTAGTAGTGTTGCTGTTAGAACCATTGTCATTTAATTCATCATCAGTATTGTTATTATTGTCGTTATTGGTAATGTTGGTATTAAATAATCTGTGAGTAATATAATCACCAAATCTGAATGGATTGTTTCTAATACTGTTACTATTATTATTGTTCCTAGTGTCAGTAATATTATTATTAGTTGAAAGACTTTCAAAATTAAAATCGAAATCGCGACCACGATCACCGAATCTGAAAGGTGTTGGTGGTCTATTTCTCACATTATTATAAGTTCTATTGTTATCATTATCGTTATCATTATCATTGCTATGATTATCATTAGTAATAATGCTATTGTTAATTAAAGGTCTTTCGAAATTAAAATCAAATCTGAAGGAGGTTGGAGATCTTGGTCTATTATTAGTGTTACTAGTTGTATCATCATCATTGGATACATTACTAGAAAATCTTTCATGATTAAAATCAAATCTAAAAGGAGTTGGGGATCTACTAACCAATCTTCTTCTTCTTCTTCTTCTTCTTCTTCTGTTACTACTATTGCTACTACTACTATTATTATCATTTGAATCAGAATTACCATTGTCATTGTTATTAGCAAAATCTTCACCAAATCTAAATGGAATTGGGGGTATATTTCTAATATTATTAGATCTTTCATTATCACTAGTGCTAGTGGTATTAGTAGTAGTACGATTATTAAAATTGAATAAATTACTTGAAAGTCTTTCAGGATTAAGATCAAATCTGAATGGTGTTGAATATCTATTATTTTCACTCCTATTAATACCATCACTATCATTACTACTACTACTACTACTACTATTGCTAGAAAAATTTCTGAAAATTCTTCTGGGAGTATTATTATTATTATTTGTAGTAAATCTGAACAATCTTGATAAAGATCTAGTAGTTCGAGTATTATTACTACTATTATTATTACTATTACTACTGTTATTATAAGTTCTATCTGTGTAAGCTTCATTATTGAATATATTGGTTGCATTAAAACCTAAAGCAAGCCTTCGTTTCTTGGTACAAACTGGTCCAATTTGACCCTTGTTTTAATTTTAAAACCGATTCAAAACTGGGACTGATTTGACACTTGTTTTAATTTCGAAACTGGGACTGAATTGATACTTGGTTTAACTTCGAAACTGGCCCAATTGTTTTATCTTTACAAGAGAGATCTTGAAATAAAGGAATCTTATATAAATTTTTGAATATAAATACAAGATGTTTTTACAAAGCTATATTAATAATATATATAGCAGGTTTGCTTCATTACGAAATGCCAAATTCTTGTCACGGGTCATTGGCCAGGATATAAATAACCAAAAATGGGATCTTGGTCTTTGTACATATGCATTAAATTATTAGTATTAGTAGATTACCATAAGAGCAAAAAAACCAAGCTTTTAATCGTAAACAATTAATTGGTTCCGAAGCACCAAGTGGTAAAAATGTGTTTTCATATAAATATGTAATTTATCATCAATCGTGCACCCTTGGCAGTGCGTGGCTCTTTCGTTACTAATTCTTTATTTTTTTTCTATGTATATGTTTTTTATTAGATGATGGTGGAAGGACAGGAAGGATGGAACAAATTGAGAGAGGACGGAAGCTTGCATCTAAGGGTACAGCTCATAATTATAATAATACAACAATAATATAGTTATCGAGTATCCCGATGGAAAAGATTAAATTTATTACAAGATATAATTAAATAAATATTTATTATCTGTTCATAAACTTCTTAATGTTATCATTACCATTATATAAATGATGATATACATGTTTCTTTTCATCAATTATACACATCCATCAAGGGAATTTCCATCTTTTCAGCCATCTATATCTCAAATGGAATTAGACTTTTATTAAATTTATTAAATTCTTCTGGGAGTATTATTATTATTATTTGTAGTAAATCTGAACAATCTTGATAAAGATCTAGTAGTTCGAGTATTATTACTACTATTATTATTACTATTACTACTGTTATTATAAGTTCTATCTGTGTAAGCTTCATTATTGAATATATTGGTTGCATTAAAACCTTTTTATACTCCTTTTTTCAACTCTTCTCTCTCTAAAATAACTTTATATACAGTCGGCGCTCGATATAGTGAAGTTTTGGCTAGTACAAATTTGGAAACTATCTGCGTTAATATCCAATCAAATTCAATTTTTCAGAAGATAGTTTTCAAATTTGTACTAGCCAAAACTTCACTATATCGAGCGCCGAATGTATTTGTAATTATACTAATATCTAACACCCCAATCGGCAATATAATTTGTGATGTCACGGTGCTTACCGTGTGTAATGAATGTTGTGAAATAGTTTTCCTTTTAATAGAACTTTTCTATATTATTTATTTATTACTGTTTAATTCTGACAATTTTCTTTATCACGCACGTTATTATTATATAAAATGTACACGTGACGTAAAAACCTCAATATTAATAATATTGAACTTTTAATCGATGGTATTATAGAACATTCGGATAGGTTCAAGAGAGACAAAAATATAAAGATTATACCCAAGCACAATAAATTATCAAATTGTTAATTTTAACGAATGATGATGATAGGAAAATCAACGATTAAAGTGAGTAACGAAGGCAGGCATTGCATTAATTAATTAATTCTACTAATTAAATCTTAATTGACTAAATAACTAAATCTTAAATGATTATGTATTATTGATATCAAATGAATAAATAAATACTAATTAAAAATAATGATATTAATAGAGATAATAAGTTTAATAACCTTCAGGAGCAGTTCCAGCAACGCAACTAGAACTAACTTCGTTAACATCACCATTCATTCATATTTTTTCACCATTAATAAACTCAACATTATCGATATCAATGTCATTTTCATCAGATTCATTATCTTCTAATCTTTTACGTAATTTAGACATTTCATCTTCAATATAAGAAAATATTTCATCTTCGATATCACTATTATTATTATTATTATTATTATTATTATTATTACTATTACTATTATTACTACTACTGTTACTATTATTATTTTTATTACTGTTGTTGTTATAGTCATCACTATAGTTCCAAATTGATGATGGGAATATTGGGAATGCTGGTGCTAATTGTGATTGTGATTGTGGTATTTTTGATATTTTTTCATTATTGATAGCTTCTGTCTCTTCTTTGCTATTATTATCATTATTGATGCCATTGCTACTGTTAGCGCTGGAATTATTATAAACGCTGTCACTATTATCATCAGCATCATTATTGCCACTATTGCAATTATTTAAAGATCTACTATTACTAACAAGTCTAATAGGAATTCTAGCAGGAACAGAAATAGGTGTAGTGGGAGTAAAAATATTAGTATTGAACGACCCAAAAATACTATTATTACTATTACGAGTACTAGCATCATTACTACTATTATTATTGTTAGAAGAGTCAAATCGAACAAAAGTATTATTATTTTTATTTTTATTATTATTATTATTGTTATTGTTATTTAATCTACTTGGATTGTTATTATTGTTAATATTATGATCATCAGAACCACCGACAAGTTCATCAAAACTATTATTATAATTATTATTATTATTAGTAGTGTTGTTATTAGTAGTGTTGCTGTTAGAACCATTGTCATTTAATTCATCATCAGTATTGTTATTATTGTCGTTATTGGTAATGTTGGTATTAAATAATCTGTGAGTAATATAATCACCAAATCTGAATGGATTGTTTCTAATACTGTTACTATTATTATTGTTCCTAGTGTCAGTAATATTATTATTAGTTGAAAGACTTTCAAAATTAAAATCGAAATCGCGACCACGATCACCGAATCTGAAAGGTGTTGGTGGTCTATTTCTCACATTATTATAAGTTCTATTGTTATCATTATCGTTATCATTATCATTGCTATGATTATCATTAGTAATAATGCTATTGTTAATTAAAGGTCTTTCGAAATTAAAATCAAATCTGAAGGAGGTTGGAGATCTTGGTCTATTATTAGTGTTACTAGTTGTATCATCATCATTGGATACATTACTAGAAAATCTTTCATGATTAAAATCAAATCTAAAAGGAGTTGGGGATCTACTAACCAATCTTCTTCTTCTTCTTCTTCTTCTTCTTCTGTTACTACTATTGCTACTACTACTATTATTATCATTTGAATCAGAATTACCATTGTCATTGTTATTAGCAAAATCTTCACCAAATCTAAATGGAATTGGGGGTATATTTCTAATATTATTAGATCTTTCATTATCACTAGTGCTAGTGGTATTAGTAGTAGTACGATTATTAAAATTGAATAAATTACTTGAAAGTCTTTCAGGATTAAGATCAAATCTGAATGGTGTTGAATATCTATTATTTTCACTCCTATTAATACCATCACTATCATTACTACTACTACTACTACTACTATTGCTAGAAAAATTTCTGAAAATTCTTCTGGGAGTATTATTATTATTATTTGTAGTAAATCTGAACAATCTTGATAAAGATCTAGTAGTTCGAGTATTATTACTACTATTATTATTACTATTACTACTGTTATTATAAGTTCTATCTGTGTAAGCTTCATTATTGAATATATTGGTTGCATTAAAACCTAGAGGCCTGAAATGATGTGAAGAGCCGTTAGTTCCACTTGGAATATTAATACCAGTATTGTTAGTAATATCGTAATTCATTCGCTCTGGACCAATAAAAACAGGACCAAATACAGTATTATTAGTTTCATTAGTGCTAGTGCTGTTATTATTATTACTGGTTGTTGTAGTTGTAGGATCGCCAGTATTGGATGAATTACTGGAAAATCCTTCGTTATTAAAAAAACTGAACGGAATCGGAGGTATACCACCACCATTACTATTACTAGTCACATTAGTGCCAGTACTACTAATACTATTATTATTACTACGATTGGTAATAGAGTTAAATAAATCACTGGAAAATCTATCAGGGTTATAATCAGAAAATCTTAACCTACTACTTGCATTTCTATTAGTATTATTATTATCTTCAGTTCCAATAGTTGTACTATTATCCCTAATTCTAGTTCTAGCATTATTGTTCCCGTTGGTATTGGTATTAGTGTTTCTAATATGATTGTTATAAGTAGAAAATCTACGAAAATTATTATTAGAAGAATCTCTAAATCTGAATGGTTGTGAAAGCCTATTACTTCTTCTATCATTAACTCTTCTATTAATGGTTCTGATTCTTCTGCTAATTCCACTATTAGTAGTAGCAATAGCAGTACCAGGCGTGTTGTTGTTGTTATTATTGCTAATGGTACGAGTACTGTTATTATAATTTCCAAAACTGATTATGGCTCCAAGTCTGTTATCACCACCATCTCCACTGTTGTTATTGCTTTCGGTATTAGTATTAGACTCGGTATTAGTGTCATCATTATTATAAGTAATATTGATAAAATTATTACTATGAGATCTTGATAAAAAACCAAAATCAAATTGTAATTCATTATTATTATTATTATTTTTATTTTTATTATATTATATTATCATTCATTAATAAGGTTGTGTATTGTTTTATATAAATATTTCAATAATAATAATAAAACTTCGAAAATTCAAATTTAATTAATCATATGATTTTGATTTTAATTGGCTGATAAACATAAATTCATGATAATTATCATCATCCTTCCTGACAACAATTACAGAACAAAGAAATAAAAAGCAAACTCTTTTTTACTCATGTTCAAAATCATTTTTTTTATTTAAGCCTTACTACTTTTTATTATAAAGTATTTATATATTCAAATAAAAAACATGGCCTCCTCTTTGCACACAAAACAATTATCTAGAACAAGTGAAATTTTGACATTATTGGAAAAACGTTCATTAGGAACTTTACAACCAAAAAATACAAACCAAATTTATCAAGCTGCTATTAAATTTAATGGTGATTTTGAATTCTCGAGGTTTTTTTTCAATTATATCATTTATCGGATTATTTTATATCATTTCTTTCAGTTACTTCATCATTTTCTCTTGGCCAATTAATGGAATCATAGAGACTTGAAAGGCCATTTCTCTTGTGTCAATTCATTAAGGTAAAAGAGTCCGTTTTGATTTTTTTTTTTTGGAAGATGATTTTCTCTCCAACGATCTAATTATCTATGTCTCTATGTATGCATGTATATTTAATTAATCAATCGATCAATCAATTAATTGTTAATAGTTTTAGTCATGATGGAGGAAATTATCTTATTTCTGGAAGTGATGGTAATTGTCACAAATATATATTTATGTGCTATTAATAAATTTAATTAATTAATTCCGTTATTACCGTTTTTTAATGATTAGATAGAAGAATACTTTTATGGGATACGTATGATGACATCGAATCAATCAAACCAAAGAAATGTTTTAAAGCACATTCTGTAAGCCTTTAATATCAATCATATATCGAAATTACGGTATAATAAAATAATTTTTATTATTCTATTCTTAGAGTAATGTATTCTCGGCAATTTTTGATTCTTCTAATAAACACATTTTATCGTAAGTTATTAATCAATTTCTAAGCAAGACCTTTAAATCAAATTTCTCATTTATAATTTGCCATTAAATTTTGGGAAAAGATGTGGAAATGATAATACAATATTTTACTATGATGTTGAGTATAGTAAATGTATGTACGCGCTATTTCACATCGTTTATTATATCCATTAATAATATATGAACTTTACATCTTTACACTCATATCTAGGTGACAATAGTAACCTGACAGTTGATAAGTTCGTATCACATTTAGATGCTGTACAATCTATAGCGTTTGATCCCTTTAACGATAATATATTTTTATCTGCAAGGTAATTTATAATTCGTTATCAATATTATTATTAATTGCTGAATTTTTATGTAATTAATGTATGTGTATATATATATATATATATACATATATAAATATATATGTTTCTCGTTTAAAATCATAAAGTCAAGATGGTATGTGATCAAATAACTAACTAATTAATCAATCGAGTTTTTTTTACATTATAAATTAAAATGTTATTTGTCTATTTATTTATTTATAAAGGAACTGTTAAATTATGGGACATAAGAAAAGGCAAAAATCATTGTGGAGAAATTGTGGTTTTTGATAGCATGACATTTGTCCAATTCAGCCCTGTAACTGAAAGACAATTTGTTACAAGCAGTAACTCTGGTAAAGTTTTGTAAGTAAAAGAAAGTGGATAAAGTGGGTGGGAAATGATGAATGAGGTGAAGTAAGAGGAGGGAAAATGGTTTATTAAGGAAATAACTTTATTTAACCACTCACACCGGACCTCTCGTATTTATATATATATATATATATAGATTAAGAGATATAAGAACAGCTTTTAGCAAGAAAAGTAGAATCCCATTTTTAGATGATAGCGATGACATACTAGTAAAAGTAGGCACTATTTATTACCAGTCATGTTATAATTAAACCAGATTTCTAATATTTCTCGATCCAATAATTCATAATTTAACATTTCAATTCATATCATACCACACCGTAATATTCCATTTCCATTTAGTATATAACGACATTATCAAAAAATAATAAAACTGCAAGGCCTGATATAAGTTCAGTAACGTTTCATCCTTCAGGTACTATGTTATGCGCGATGATAAGTAGATATCATCCAACTTTATATGACGTAGCTGAAGAAACTCCGTTATGTATATTTTCATCCAATTACAACAAAGAATCTAATACTTGCTATTCCAATAAGGGCACATTTAAGGTAGTTGGTTAATTATGAAAATAAATATTATTTGGATTTTCTTTACATCGTTAATTGTTATATATGTGTGTGCGTGTATGTAGCAAGCACATTTTGGTGGACCAAATGGCGATTATATATTAACTGGAAGGTAAAGATTATCACCAAGAATTAATAACTATTGTTATTATTAGTTAATGATGAATTAATATATAAAGTTTATTTATTTTTTAGTGATGACTTCAGAGTTTATGTGTGGAAAATTCCAGATTTAAATCTTTTAAAAGCAAATAAAGAAATATCACCGACTACAGAAAATGATTCAAAAGATGTTATACGTATGTGTAATACAATACAATACAATTCTATATGATTTATTAATTATCAACTATAATTATTATTCTTATTTATTTTAGAATTTTCTGATAAAGAAGATAGCATAATAAAAATTTATGAAAATTCAAACCCCGAATATGTTCTTGGAGGTATTTTATCATTCATTATAATATAATAATGATTTTATTAGGAAAATCATTTACTTACATTGTTTAATTTTAATTTAGGCCATCGGTCAATAGTAAATACTGTGCTATGGCATCCACACTTACCATACATATTTTCATCAGGTAGAAATTCATTGCATATTAATGTTCATTAATAATGATTTATTTTATTAATGATTAATATCTATAATATTTAATTGATTAAAAATTAGGCGTAGAAAAACTTATTAAAATTTATTCAGCTTTTCCATTTTCTGATAATGACAATGAACCGAAAGAAGCTTTTAAGCAAAGAGAAAAATACCCACCATCATCATTATATCATATATTCGGTTTATCTAACTCTGATTTGAGTGATAGCATTGAAGAAGACGTGGACACATTAAGATTTTTCGATAATATAGTACGTAAACATTTATTGTTATTGAAATGGAGTTTTCCAAAAAAAAAAAAAAATTATATTATTTAATAATTTTATAAACTCTTTATAATCATTGCACCATTGTGATTGTTAGCTTAGAATTGAACAAAATAATGATCCATACTGGGGCCCAAATTCTAATAATAATAATAGCAGCACTAGTAGCAATAGTACCACTAATCCATTTATTAATCAATTGCCATGGGATTGGCACAATCGTAATTTTCACAATCATTTCACTTTTCCAACATTCGAAGATTTTAATAGATTAATAAGTTCTAACACGAACAGCACTATTTTTGGTGAAGATGATGATTATCGCTCATTTATTCTTGATGAAGATGAAGATGATTACATTTCAAACTTATATGAAGAAGAAGAAGCTGATGATGATGATGATGAAGGAGATGATTATGCTTTAAGTTTTGAAAGATTTTTTGCAGTTACAAGAGAAATAGTTGGAGGCCAAATGAGAAGAGATAGCAGCTTCACTATGGATTTGTAAATGCCATTAGTTTTATTTATTGTTGTTGTTATTATTGTTATTGTTATTGCTATATTTATTTTAACTTTATTATTTTGATTATTAGCAATTTCCGAAATCCATCAGAAGAACGAGAATCAAGAAATAGCACAACCAACAATAGCAATAACAATGGCAATAGAAACAACAATAGAAATAATAATAACAATGGCAATAGAAACAGCAATAGAAATAATAATAATAATAATAATAATAATAATAATATAATTATTATTTTGTAAGAATATATATGGTTTTATTTTACCTCTCTTGCAAAACCACTAAAATTACGATTAACACTACCAAGTAATCCACCACTTTCATCTTCCAAATTAAAATCCCACGCCCAAAATCCTGCATCAATTCTTGCAAATTGTCTTTTACTATCAAATTAATAATAAAAGATTGGAATGAATAATTAAATTTAAATCAATAAACCACAAAAAACTACTTACTTTACAAATAAATTATATATTCTTCTCCATAAATGCCATTGTTGTTGCACTTCACCAATCAATTCATTATCTTGTCCTTCATAAATAAATATATGAGAATTAATCCAAGCAAAAGGTCGATGAACCTTTAACACTATTTCAGCCTGTTCATTCAATATTAGTGCACTAAATCTCCTATGTGTTCGAAATACTTGTCTCAAAATTGTTGAAATGAATGATGATTCCTCCTCTGCTATAAATCCTACACTGTTACCAAATGGATCTAGTATTACATATTTATTTGCTTGTTCAAATCCCTTTTTTATCACATAATAATTTATATTTTTATCAGAATTTGCTAATTAATTAACCAACCAATTATTTTATTTCTAAAGTTTTTGTTTTCAATTATTTTACATATTATACATACCATAAAAACATTTAACATTTCTATTTGTCTACCAACAACTAAAGCAGACTTTGCCAAAATTTTTGATGCAGGTTTTTCATCAGTTAATACATTGGACACATTTGATGGTAAATTAACATCAATAGAAGCTGCTTTTGATGGAAGGTTTTCTCCGCCATCATCATTATAGTTTTTATAATCTTGCCTTTTAGTTTTAAAGATGTCTATTGGTCTATTTTGTTGTATTCTGCTTGTACCAACAACACCTACTATACAAGATATAATATTTTTTAAAGGTATAATTTGATAACTTGGAGAAAAAAGAAAGATAAACCTACAATTTTCTCCAAAAAATTTTATAATACTAACCTACCTCTTGGAGTTCTTTTTAATGTTGAATAATAATAATTTTGTATATGTGTTTTTGAAATATAATATGCAATTGAATGTTGCTGATTATGATTATAATTAATTAAAGAATTTATTGATTTTTTTGAACAGAATTGTAAAGTTCTAATTGATTTGAATAACATTTTTTCTGAGAATTATAGTAATATGGGACATCAAAAACCAACATTATATCACCTAAAGATTTCAGGGATCAATTTAGTATAATTGCGATAACATTTTTTTAATTTTTATTTAATAATTATATCCCAACTAAATAAGTCAATTCAGGGCGGGGTTTTGGAATTGGACCTTGTTATAAATTATTTTTGTACCCATGCCAAAGCAAATTAATTCGTTATTATTATTTATTATTATGGAATGTATAGCAGTATCACCTTTGTATTAATTGGCTTTTAATTATATAGTAATAGCTGTAATAGCTAAAATACAACAAAAAAATGTTTGATTAATACAAGGAAGGAAGGAATGGGATAGTTTGTATTTATAAGATAAAGTATATTTGCAAGAATCCTCGCTAAAAAAATTTTCATCAAGAAGTTTATGTAAGCTTATTTTTGCTCGTATTGAATATAAAGTTTTTAGTTTCTCTTTAGTTTTTTTTGAAGCTGGTAAGTTTTCAGTAGATCTTTTTAATGAAGACACGTTTAAGGATAGGTAATAGTTGATGATGATAAATTTTTACTTCTTTATACAAAGAATTTAATAATGATAATTTTAATGATTGCTAAAAATACGTTATAATCGCTATAATCACAATGACAATGAAGATAACAATGATAATAATAACAACAAAGTTAATAGTAACAAAGATATAGCAATAAAGATAACAACAATGAACAAGGAAGGCAAAAACAACAACGCAAGCTTGAACTTTTAACAATAAAAAAATATCAGTTGGTACCATTTCAGGAATTTCACATTTGTGTGGGCGATTGCTGAGCGAGAAGGAATTATAAAAGCTCATGAAATACCTAGTTATATATATGTAATTTTTGATATTAACGAACAACAATATTAATAATGAATGAAATTTACGAGAACGCAACGTGAGCTTTTGCTTTTTTACGTATTACACTATCATGCATGCCATGCTACGGGAGATTAAAATTTTATTTATTTTAGTATCGCGTTGACATTAAAGTTAAGTTGGTTTGTATTGCGTATTCGTCGCAAAGAGCAAAAAAATCACATCACTTTGGTCAAGGCAATAATAAATAGGAAGGCCCGAATTTTTTCTCTAAATTTTCATAGATATTCTTTGGAGCATCAAAGTTAGCACTGGATGTGAAGAATCCTAGTGTCCATGATAAATGATGCTGTTTTTAATAAAATAGACTATTTCGTGGCCAAATGATTCATTGATCGAGTAGTCTAATAAATTACTACATAAACATATAAATAGACCCGCTACCCCACTTGTAGACCAAAAATTGTGCATCATACTTGCTTTTCACGTTGCATTCGAACTCGGGGGTTAAAGTACATGGTGCCAAAATGGCATTCTATGGTTTGGTTTTACACGTTGCATTCAAATGTGAGGGTTAAGGAATACTCCACATTATTATCCATTTGTTGAGAAAAAATTTGTTTGTTTGTTTTTTATTTATTTTAATGATTAAAGAGTCATTACGCGAACAAAGAATTTAATAAATTTAATAAAAGTCTAATTCCATTTGAGATATAGATGGCTGAAAAGATGGAAATTCCCTTGATGGATGTGTATAATTGATGAAAAGAAACATGTATATCATCATTTATATAATGGTAATGATAACATTAAGAAGTTTATGAACAGATAATAAATATTTATTTAATTATATCTTGTAATAAATTTAATCTTTTCCATCGGGATACTCGATAACTATATTATTGTTGTATTATTATAATTATGAGCTGTACCCTTAGATGCAAGCTTCCGTCCTCTCTCAATTTGTTCCATCCTTCCTGTCCTTCCACCATCATCTAATAAAAAACATATACATAGAAAAAAAATAAAGAATTAGTAACGAAAGAGCCACGCACTGCCAAGGGTGCACGATTGATGATAAATTACATATTTATATGAAAACACATTTTTACCACTTGGTGCTTCGGAACCAATTAATTGTTTACGATTAAAAGCTTGGTTTTTTTGCTCTTATGGTAATCTACTAATACTAATAATTTAATGCATATGTACAAAGACCAAGATCCCATTTTTGGTTATTTATATCCTGGCCAATGACCCGTGACAAGAATTTGGCATTTCGTAATGAAGCAAACCTGCTATATATATTATTAATATAGCTTTGTAAAAACATCTTGTATTTATATTCAAAAATTTATATAAGATTCCTTTATTTCAAGATCTCTCTTGTAAAGATAAAACAATTGGGCCAGTTTCGAAGTTAAACCAAGTATCAATTCAGTCCCAGTTTCGAAATTAAAACAAGTGTCAAATCAGTCCCAGTTTTGAATCGGTTTTAAAATTAAAACAAGGGTCAAATTGGACCAGTTTGTACCAAGAAACGAAGGCTTGCTTTTTTTTATTTTTAAAATTCTTAACTACAAAATGAATTATCTGTAAAGGACTTAGTATATAAATTCTAAGCAATAATGCTAGTAGTGGTGTATAACGAAGATGAAAAGTTATAACCTTTACCTAAATAAGTAGGCAGTATAGCAGCAGTAGTGATAGTAGCAATAGTTGCCATAGTGCTTGATGAAAAATGCAACAATGAATTTTTTAGAAGATCAGTCATGCATAATTTTCATATGACAACAAACACAAAGAGACTAAATTTGATTTTGTAAAAGAGTTTCGATTCCATTTATTAAATTCTGAAAAGTGTTTTGTATTCCCAAAATATGTGTTTACAACGTAACAACGCTATTTTTTGCAAATACTTGTAAC
>CAUDNR010002446.1:127328-160236 GCA_958430865.1 Entrophospora sp. SA101 | reverse complement strand
TTTTCTTTGGGGGGATATGGGTTAATCTGTTGAAAATTTAAAGTTGTTTGAACACATCTTTGATATTCATTTGGATGTTTGGTTTTGATGTGATTTTTTAAAGTACCAGTTGAAGTTTTCCCAATTCCACTATATGTAGCTGCACAAACACGACACTTCTGAATTTCATTATTTCTTGTAAAATATTCATCTACTTTTGAAGTAGTTCTAATTATTTGTGAATTATTAGGAATTTGAACAATTGATGATGATGATGATGATGGTGGTGATGGTGATGATGATGATGATGATGAAATGGAAGGTACAAGCATAATGTCATGTATTTGAATTGAATTATTGATATCAGGAATTTGGATGATTGATAAACTATTATTAGTATCATTATCAAAAATTTGAATGATTGAAGTAGGTGAAAGTGCAGCATTATCAATTCTTTCGTCAATTGACATTCCTGCAAAAAAAATATTTTATAAGGAATATATTGGTGGTACATTCTAAAAAAAAAATTAAAAAAACGTAGTTAATTTTTATTGGTCAGGACCACTGAACTGGGGTGTAACCGCGGTTTGAAATGTGTAAACCAAACCGCGTCGGTTCGGTTTCGAACCGCCGGTTGAACCAGTTTGGGTTGAACCGTTCCCATCCCTAGTTATTTATCACTGACAGGACTAGCCGCGTAACCTAAATGAGCATTTGGCTAAACTGGCTAAACTATTTAGTCATTCATATGTTAAGTCAAGACAATTATTGCCAAATTAGGACTTTAACATCTTTACGCAACCAGCCCTGGTGACATGAATTTTGTTATTATGGTTAAAAAATATTTTTTGGTCGTGACACTGGCCCCTAATCCTTAAATTCACGCGCGTGAAATCCTTTCTTCATATTCATAAACAGAATATCAGATATTCGTTATTTGCTAGGTAAATCGAAAAGAAGATATCCCCCTTTTTTTTTTTAAGCAAACAGAGTCTAATATTTTCACCGATTGTAGATTAATATATACTACATAAATTTGAGACAGAGGAGGTTTTGTTGAACACTGTCCCAAATGACACGCCAAAATAATTATATAGACAATTCTGGAAAAATGGTTGTTAAGCCAAATATGCTCTTTGAAATGAGATATATAAGAATGCGTTAACAATAATGACTTTCCAAATAACGAAATAAAATTTAAATTTAATTAATGATGATAATGTTATTATAACAACGATAATAACATAACTAACTGATAATATAGATAATTTATATGCTACAATGATTAACCTCATTATTATTATTATTATTATTATTATTATTATTATTATTATTATTATTATTACTACTACTATTATTATTATCATTATTATTATTATTATTACTATTACTATTATTATTATTATTATTATTATTATTATTATTATTATTATTATTATTATTATTATTATTACTACTACTACTATTATTATTATTATTATTATTATTTAAAGTGCTATCATTAACTATCTCAACATATTTTGGTAAACTAAGCCCATCGTACGGAGGTAATTCATCGTTGACTATTGTATGACCATTATTTATAATAACCATGTCACTATTATTATGACCATAATCACCTTCTACATTATTATTGCTCTCGTTATCATTGTGATCGTCATTACTGCTTCTTAACCTGAGGATTAATCTATAGTTCCAATAAACTATCTCAAACAATATTATGACCGAGACCATTACAAGAACCCAAATAAGTAATATAGGATTATTATTACTTTCGTTTGATGATGATGATGATGATGGTATTTCTGTTGGTAAGGCGTTAACGTTATCGATTGATATAATAATCAATATTATGACAATAACATTAAAAGTTGAAGTAAAAAACCAATTCCAACTTGATTTTTTGAGAAAACTTTTTTTTGAATCCTTCATTGTAATCTTTGATTTTGTTAAATTTGTTAAAATCATATTGAATAATTAATGATGGTGATAAGATGATGGTGATGGTGATGATGGTAGACCGTGTCCGTTTTTTCTCTTTTTTGTATTATTAAAATATGATAACTAATGAATGTTGTTTTTTTTGGTTGAATTTTGCCTTTTGGTTTTTCTTCCTTCTATGGATGAACGAATGCTTTGATTTATTATTATTAACTAACACACACTAAAATATACTAAAGTATAAATATTTTTGTGAAAGAAAAAAAACCAAGTAGCAAAACCACCAAAAGAAAAGTAAATAAAAATTGATTTTTTGGTAAGAAAAGTTTAAATTTAAAGCTATTTGATTTTTTTTCCGTTAATTTATAAGAATTATTATGAATGAATGGATGAATGAATGATATAATTAGTCAACTATCCGTACTTTCATTGACAGTCTCTGAAATTGGACTAGATTATTTGATTTAATTTTGTCAGGGAATTTCATATGAAATGTATGATCTAGAAATTATATATATGTGATAGAATTTTCTATCTCGAGACAGCGAGCGTAAAAAAATTCATTTCCATTCACGTTTCCATGATGAAATGACGCTCGGTATAATGGGAGAACCAATCAGATAATAAGTTCTTTAATACCGGAAATTTTCTCTGAAATGGATAGAAATGATCGTCGCAAAAATAATATTACGGAAAATATAATTTGCCAGCTTATTTCATTTAATTAGAATGGATAAGAAGGGAAAAAGTCCATCATTTGTTTGACTATTCGTAGTAAATTAAAAGATATGGTAATACTAAACTATTAGATAATGAGGATATTAATATTGATTCATTGAACGACAACAACAACTTCAGTAGTAGTAATAGAAATAGTATTAATAATAATAAACTGTTAATAACAACAATAATAGTAATGACAATGATTAAAACAGTACTATTACAATTACTGCTGCTACCGCTATCTGATGATGATGATGATGATGATATCATTATCAATAATAATTATAGTGAGACATTAGACAGTAGTAGCAATAACGATATTAATATTAGTGAAAATAATAATTAATAATCAACTAATTGAAGCAAGATTTTGCTGCCAGTTTTGATGAAAGGCAAAATAAAAAATTATTTAATGATAAAAAAATAGATTTATTCTTTTAGGCTTGTAAATTTTGATTAAAATTATCACAATACCAAGTTCCTTTACCTCGTAATTCTTGGCTTACTTTTTGCTATGGTGAGATATAACTTTCTTTCTTTATTTAAAAGTATCACGAAACTGGAGAATTATCTGGTCCCTTCCCTATTGAATTTAACTTTTGTGTCCAAATTCAATCAAAATTAAGGCTATATCATGATCACATTACATTGGTAGTACAACGTCGTGTTCGACTAATTTTTTAAATATTGATTTCCTGAAATTTTGTACGTTCCATATAAAAAATTCAAAATCATGAAAAATTCATCAGATATTTCTAATTCAAGATGTATGCAAGGAATTACACTTATTCAAGCTGAAAAACGTACATATAGAGTTTCTAGTTCTTCTATAGTATCTATTGACACAATAAACAAAGAAAATTCTGGTGAGTTACTATCATTATTTCTTATTATTTTATCTTTTTATTTTTTCAAAAAAAATTTTTAATTAATTAATCAATTCATTCATTCATTATTTAAAAATTTAGATACAAAAAGTAGTTATTCAAAAAATCATAATAAAAGTAATGAAAATTTAGTTTCCAATGACAGCAAATTGGTTAAAAGCATTGATCCAAATATACAACAAATCCATGAAAAAAATGTATCAAATGATCAAATAACAACATTAAAACTTAAAATACCATCAAAAATGTATGGACATATAATTGGTAATTTTGATAATAATAATAAATGATCCTTATAATTATTATTGTTATCCTTGATAACTTTGCAATTATATAAAATAGGCAGAGGAGGTGCAACATTGAAACAAATAGAATCTGATACAAATACTAGAATAAAAATTATAAATGGTGAAGATGTAGTATGTATGTAAATATATATTTATATTTTTTATGCTTTTATTTTTTTTTTTTTGGAGGAACAAAAAATAAAAATATCTTTTGGTGTTTAAAATTTCAGCAATTACAGGTTCAAATGAAAACATTGAGAAATCTAAAAAAAGAATCTATGAAATAATTAGATCAGTATGATATGACATTACATTTATATATATATAAAGTTAAAACTTATTTCCACTTAATAAACAATATTAACTGTTCATGTTTCCTATAATTATATATAATAATAGGTTGTTCCAAGATCACCTCCAACACATTTTTTATCTTTACCACTTGATACTGATCGAAATTTGCAACAAAAGATATCCAATTTTCAATCAGATGTTCTCTCACTTTCCATACCCAAGATTGATCCCACCATACTTATAAATCCATCTTCATTTCATTTGACCCTTGGGATGTTAAGTTTGTATATTGAAGAAGATATTAAAGGTGCCGTGCAATTGTTAAAAAGTTTGTCTACTGAAGTTAATGATTTAGTTGGATCAAGAATACCAGTTGTAAAATTATCTGGTTTGGATATAATGGATGAAGATTCTAGTAAGAGAGATAGATAATCCTATAATTCTACAAACATTTATATTTACATTTATATCTATATTTAATAATAAACAAAATTTAAATTTACTACTAGCAAAAACAAATGTTTTATATGCAAAAGTTGAAGAATTGGGAGAAAAAAAGATTTTAACAAAATTAGCTGGTATAACTTTTATACATACATTTATCTATCTATCTATTTATTATCACATATTTATTTTTTTTTCTTTAAAAAATTTACTGATCTATAGAATTTTTGAATGAAAAATTTTCTGAAGCTGGATATTTAAAAAAAACTGATAGACCATTAAAGGTATTATTTACTTGCTTAAAATTTTAATTTATCACCAACAACTTTAAACGCTAACAATGATACAAACATTGTTGTATTTATTTTTTTGATTATTTTTTTTTAGCTTCATGCCACTTTGATTAATACAAGTCATCGTAAAATTAAAGGATCGTATAAAAATTATGAACGAATTCCATTTTCAGCTGTTCAAATTCTAAATAAATTCCCCAATATCGATTTTGGAACATGCAGAATTGAGAATATTCATATATCAAAAATTGGAGAACATGATGAAAACGGAAGACATAAAAGTGAAGGAAAAATTAAAATCAAATAACAATACTATCAATAACAATTTAATTTTGGTATAATGTACATTATATCATCCGGAGAGGGGGGGTTAAATTATTAAACATAAATGTGCAATGGTTGAATCAATACCCTTGTTGCTTTGTTGCATCAAAAAAGGGAAACATTATAAATTTACTGGTCGTGTGACATGTTGTACTTGATCTTCTATATTAAAAAAATAAGTAAAACGAAATTTCTCCATTAAAGCTTTCCGATGAATATCTTTTCATATGGAAAGGTCTTTTCTATGTAAATCCATGACTATTCAAAAATGGCAATGCTTTTTCGCTTCAAGGCTGAGATAATTTTTTCAATGTCGCTTTAAAAGACTTGATAGTGGCTGAGAAGGTGTAAAATACTCTAAGCCTTCATATGGTCATGAGTACTAGTTAATAAGTTTAGAGAGATTCACAAAAAAACGGGTTTATAAATGCTTTAATATGTCAATAATGAACCAATTATATTGAAGACAGTAATGGTAATACGGGATTTTTACATCTCTTTGACTTATTCATTTAATTATTTATTAAAGGAAAAGAGAATTTTGATTTTTTAGAATGATTTTAGTATATTTTACGACGCTTGCAAAGCAAGCGTCGTAAATCTTGTCTTTAACATTTACTTCCATCAAACCGCCCGCCGCCTATCATGCAACTATTGAATAATTGATAAAACGTTCATCAAGTATATTGTACAAGGCTTGCTTTGGAAGCTTCGTACATCTTGTCTTTAACACTTACTTTGCCTATATAACTATTGAATAATTGATAAATGTTCATAAGTATAATATTTTTTTATTATATTTAAAGATTATACATTATAAAAAACCAAAGTTTGTTGTTATACTCACTTCATTCATTCCTCCTCTCATTAATTCCGGTAATTATGTAGAGGAATCATACAAATAATTCATTGCCCCGACCCTTGAATTCGGATACAAAACCAATGCATTTTTTTTTTGCGATTTTTTGGTCATGAATTTTGATCTCCGAATGAATATACATGCAAGTGTTTGGATTGAGTCGTGTGATTTTATAATGTTATGACATCAAAGAATTATCATCGCACTATAGTTTTACGGTTTATGATGAATTAAAATCAATTAGAAAAGAGATTAAGAAAATGGATGAAATAAAATTTGATCCTTCAACAATTACTGCAACAATTCATCCAAATGAATATCAAAGATGTGTTCAAACAACTTTAAATTTTCAACAGATTAACCCATATCCCCCCAAAGAAAATTTTATGAAAACTAAAGTTATGATCAATTGGATAATTATGAATATGCAACCTTTTTCTATTGTAGAGGATAATTTTTTTATAGAAATGATTAAGAAATTTGATCCACCTTACCAAATGCCATGTTGTAAATACATTAAAAATCAAATTGTCAAAAAATTCATGAAACAATGACAACATGTTAAAAACCATATTCAAGATGTAAAAAATAAAATATCATTAACATTGCATATTTGGACATCTGAAAATTCTCACACATCATTTCTTGGGGTTACTTGTCACTATATCAATGATGAATGGAAACTGAAACATTTTTTACTTGACATTATACCATTTCATGAATCACACAGTGCTGAAAATATGGTGAATGCTGTAAAAATTCTTTTAGAAGAATTAGGTGTGTCATCAAAGGTATTAGGAATAACAACAGATAATGCATCTGCAATGGTAGCTTTTGGAAGAGGAATAAAAAGTGAGTTGGGTTTTAATCATAATAATCCACATGTTACTCACCATCATTGTGGTGCTCACATACTTAATATTGCTGTACAGCATGGGCTGCAAGTTCACAATGACACAATTAAAAAAGTATGCACTTTCATGAAAAAAATTTGTAACTCTATTAATCTTATGGAGGATTTTAAGCAAATATTTCATTCACAATCAATTGAATTCTTATCACCACAACTTGATATAGAGATCAGGTGAAACTCCACCTATTTAATGCTCAACAAAATGAAACAATTTAAAACACAAGCAAGTATGTTGGCGGTGCAACATCCTGATATGGGGGCAGGACCAACAAAACACGGTTCTCAAACTAATTTTTAATTTTGAGAAAAATCACAAAAACAAAAAAGCCCCCTATTTTTAGATCTATGTAGTACACATTTAAATGATCTCCAAATAAAAACTAAAAATTAAATTCAAAATAAAAATTAATATTAATATAATATTAACAATGGCTGCTGAAAATAACAATATTTTTTTTGATTTAATTGAATATGGTTTAGAAGAATATGAAGATAATGAGTTAGTATTTAATACAGTTGCTGAAATAAAGGAATTTTTTTCTAGTTCTGCTAATTGCACTTGTCTTCGGCCTAGAAAGTTAAAAAACTTCTGCTCTTGCTTTGAAAAAATTGGATTTAGGCACTTTTTTAAGCGTTTGATTCATTTAAAAGCTTTAGATAAAAAAGAAATGGATTTGTTTATTAAAACTCAATTGATGATTGGGATCTTTCAGGAAGGAGTAATGATGGTAATTCTACAAAAAAAATAACTAGGTATCGTTATAATTTCAATGGTTCAATAAAAATATGCCAAACTGTTTTTATGAAATTATGTGGAATTAAAAAAGAGGTTTTTGATAACATAAAAGATCACTATAAAAAATTTGGACTTGATGAATGCATTCATGGAAACACAGGTCGTAGGCCTGAATGGAATTCTAAAGTACAATAACTGAGGAAATTTCAATCTCAGTTAAAAATTTTTTAGAAAATTATGCAACATTAAATGGACTCCCTTCACCAATGTGAAGCCGTAAAGATTCAGAAGTTTTCATTTATCTACCTACTAATACAACATACACCTCAGTTTACCAAAAATATAGAGAAAATTATTTAAATGAATTTGACAATGAAGTTATCTCCTTAAAAAGTTTTTGCAGAATTTGGAAACAGTTAATGCCACATTTAAAATTCCAATCACTAGCAACTGACATGTGTGATGCATGTACAGATTTTAAAGCTCAACTAAAATCCAAATCAAATGAAGCAGATTTTGAAGAGATTAAAAAGAAATATGAAGAACATACAAGTTTGGCTAAATGTGAAAGAGATTATTTTATTAAAAACATTGAGAAAGGTGATAAGTATGGTAATGTTTCAAATATTCTTTATGATTGGGCCCAAAATATATCTATTCCACATTTACCACAACAACCAGGTTCCATGTATTTTAAAGCTGGATATAAAGTGTATTTATTTGGTGTATGTAGAACTGACCATGGAAATAATATCCAATTAAATTATCTTATTGGTGAAGATGAGTTGCCTCAAGGAACTACAAAGGGTTCAAATTCTACTTTGAACATGGTTTATCATTCGCTAAATAGATTAGCATGTGGAGGAATAGACAAATTACAAATAACATGTGATAATTGTGGTGGTCAAAATAAAAATAACTTATCTCTTTGGTTCTGGACTTGGCTAATAATGATAGGTTGTTACAAAGAAATTAGTGTAAATTTTATGATTCCTGGACATACCAAATTTCATTGTGATGGTTTCTTTGGGAATATTAAAAAAAAATATAAATATACTTCTATTAACACAATCAATGATATTGAAACTATGGTCAATACTTCAGCAGTAGGAAATTCTGCTTTGCTATTTAAAAAAGAAACTGAGTGGAAATGGTATGATTTTCAATCATTTTTTGATGGAAAATTTTCCAAATTAGCAAATATTAAAAAATACCACCATTTTAGATTTAGTAGAACACTTGAAGAAGAAATAGGAAAAGTATATGTGTCAGTAATGGCTGGTGGTGAGGAAACTTGCATTAAACTTTTAAAATCAGAGATTATTTTTGACCCAAATAAACAGCTTAGCATTATATCCATAGCTTCATTGTAAAGGGATATAAAAGAATATTTGTACAAAAATATAAGACAGCATGTTGAGGATCCTTTCAAAAACGTTCATTTTTCTAAACCTTAAAAATAAATTTTAAAATTTTACATTTTAAGAAATTTCTTTGCTGATCATTTATTTTTAAATTTGGTCACCTAAAAATATAAAAAGATTCAATCTCATTTTATATGTTTCTGTATTATACTTTTACACATCAAAAATTGTACCAAAATATAATCCTTGAATTGCTGATTAATTTGATACAAAAAGCTCAATTTTGAGTCAAGGAGCCCAGAACCGTGTTTTGTTGGTCCAGTCTCCAAATAATAAAATCAAATAGTAAGGATTTCGTGTCACGCAAACATGCAGATCAAATTTTTATTAAATTTAATTTTCTTTTGTATATATACAGTATATATTAATATACTAATATCAATTTTAATAGAATTTCTCAAAAATTTTATAACTCTGGAAACAGAATAGCCACAGAAAAAATCCAAAATGATTATTATCCTGAGAACCTTATCTACAACGTAACAAAAATTTTTGTGTTTACAATAAATTTTTAGAAATTGTGTTAATAAACATCTGAATTTTGACAAAAATTACATTTAGTAATATGCAAGCACATCAATGTTACAAGTATTTGCAAAAAATAGCGTTGTTACGTTGTAAACACATATTTTGGGAATACAAAACACTTTTCAGAATTTAATAAATGGAATCGAAACTCTTTTACAAAATCAAATTTAGTCTCTTTGTGTTTGTTGTCATATGAAAATTATGCATGACTGATCTTCTAAAAAATTCATTGTTGCATTTTTCATCAAGCACTATGGCAACTATTGCTACTATCACTACTGCTGCTATACTGCCTACTTATTTAGGTAAAGGTTATAACTTTTCATCTTCGTTATACACCACTACTAGCATTATTGCTTAGAATTTATATACTAAGTCCTTTACAGATAATTCATTTTGTAGTTAAGAATTTTAAAAATAAAAAAAAGCAAGCCTTCGTTTCTTGGTACAAACTGGTCCAATTTGACCCTTGTTTTAATTTTAAAACCGATTCAAAACTGGGACTGATTTGACACTTGTTTTAATTTCGAAACTGGGACTGAATTGATACTTGGTTTAACTTCGAAACTGGCCCAATTGTTTTATCTTTACAAGAGAGATCTTGAAATAAAGGAATCTTATATAAATTTTTGAATATAAATACAAGATGTTTTTACAAAGCTATATTAATAATATATATAGCAGGTTTGCTTCATTACGAAATGCCAAATTCTTGTCACGGGTCATTGGCCAGGATATAAATAACCAAAAATGGGATCTTGGTCTTTGTACATATGCATTAAATTATTAGTATTAGTAGATTACCATAAGAGCAAAAAAACCAAGCTTTTAATCGTAAACAATTAATTGGTTCCGAAGCACCAAGTGGTAAAAATGTGTTTTCATATAAATATGTAATTTATCATCAATCGTGCACCCTTGGCAGTGCGTGGCTCTTTCGTTACTAATTCTTTATTTTTTTTCTATGTATATGTTTTTTATTAGATGATGGTGGAAGGACAGGAAGGATGGAACAAATTGAGAGAGGACGGAAGCTTGCATCTAAGGGTACAGCTCATAATTATAATAATACAACAATAATATAGTTATCGAGTATCCCGATGGAAAAGATTAAATTTATTACAAGATATAATTAAATAAATATTTATTATCTGTTCATAAACTTCTTAATGTTATCATTACCATTATATAAATGATGATATACATGTTTCTTTTCATCAATTATACACATCCATCAAGGGAATTTCCATCTTTTCAGCCATCTATATCTCAAATGGAATTAGACTTTTATTAAATTTATTAAATTCTTTGTTCGCGTAATGACTCTTTAATCATTAAAATAAATAAAAAACAAACAAACAAATTTTTTCTCAACAAATGGATAATAATGTGGAGTATTCCTTAACCCTCACATTTGAATGCAACGTGTAAAACCAAACCATAGAATGCCATTTTGGCACCATGTACTTTAACCCCCGAGTTCGAATGCAACGTGAAAAGCAAGTATGATGCACAATTTTTGGTCTACAAGTGGGGTAGCGGGTCTATTTATATGTTTATGTAGTAATTTATTAGACTACTCGATCAATGAATCATTTGGCCACGAAATAGTCTATTTTATTAAAAACAGCATCATTTATCATGGACACTAGGATTCTTCACATCCAGTGCTAACTTTGATGCTCCAAAGAATATCTATGAAAATTTAGAGAAAAAATTCGGGCCTTCCTATTTATTATTGCCTTGACCAAAGTGATGTGATTTTTTTGCTCTTTGCGACGAATACGCAATACAAACCAACTTAACTTTAATGTCAACGCGATACTAAAATAAATAAAATTTTAATCTCCCGTAGCATGGCATGCATGATAGTGTAATACGTAAAAAAGCAAAAGCTCACGTTGCGTTCTCGTAAATTTCATTCATTATTAATATTGTTGTTCGTTAATATCAAAAATTACATATATATAACTAGGTATTTCATGAGCTTTTATAATTCCTTCTCGCTCAGCAATCGCCCACACAAATGTGAAATTCCTGAAATGGTACCAACTGATATTTTTTTATTGTTAAAAGTTCAAGCTTGCGTTGTTGTTTTTGCCTTCCTTGTTCATTGTTGTTATCTTTATTGCTATATCTTTGTTACTATTAACTTTGTTGTTATTATTATCATTGTTATCTTCATTGTCATTGTTATTGCTATTGTTGGTTGTGCTATTTCTTGATTCTCGTTCTTCTGATGGATTTCGGAAATTGCTAATAATCAAAATAATAAAGTTAAAATAAATATAGCAATAACAATAACAATAATAACAACAACAATAAATAAAACTAATGGCATTTACAAATCCATAGTGAAGCTGCTATCTCTTCTCATTTGGCCTCCAACTATTTCTCTTGTAACTGCAAAAAATCTTTCAAAACTTAAAGCATAATCATCTCCTTCATCATCATCATCATCAGCTTCTTCTTCTTCATATAAGTTTGAAATGTAATCATCTTCATCTTCATCAAGAATAAATGAGCGATAATCATCATCTTCACCAAAAATAGTGCTGTTCGTGTTAGAACTTATTAATCTATTAAAATCTTCGAATGTTGGAAAAGTGAAATGATTGTGAAAATTACGATTGTGCCAATCCCATGGCAATTGATTAATAAATGGATTAGTGGTACTATTGCTACTAGTGCTGCTATTATTATTATTAGAATTTGGGCCCCAGTATGGATCATTATTTTGTTCAATTCTAAGCTAACAATCACAATGGTGCAATGATTATAAAGAGTTTATAAAATTATTAAATAATATAATTTTTTTTTTTTTTTGGAAAACTCCATTTCAATAACAATAAATGTTTACGTACTATATTATCGAAAAATCTTAATGTGTCCACGTCTTCTTCAATGCTATCACTCAAATCAGAGTTAGATAAACCGAATATATGATATAATGATGATGGTGGGTATTTTTCTCTTTGCTTAAAAGCTTCTTTCGGTTCATTGTCATTATCAGAAAATGGAAAAGCTGAATAAATTTTAATAAGTTTTTCTACGCCTAATTTTTAATCAATTAAATATTATAGATATTAATCATTAATAAAATAAATCATTATTAATGAACATTAATATGCAATGAATTTCTACCTGATGAAAATATGTATGGTAAGTGTGGATGCCATAGCACAGTATTTACTATTGACCGATGGCCTAAATTAAAATTAAACAATGTAAGTAAATGATTTTCCTAATAAAATCATTATTATATTATAATGAATGATAAAATACCTCCAAGAACATATTCGGGGTTTGAATTTTCATAAATTTTTATTATGCTATCTTCTTTATCAGAAAATTCTAAAATAAATAAGAATAATAATTATAGTTGATAATTAATAAATCATATAGAATTGTATTGTATTGTATTACACATACGTATAACATCTTTTGAATCATTTTCTGTAGTCGGTGATATTTCTTTATTTGCTTTTAAAAGATTTAAATCTGGAATTTTCCACACATAAACTCTGAAGTCATCACTAAAAAATAAATAAACTTTATATATTAATTCATCATTAACTAATAATAACAATAGTTATTAATTCTTGGTGATAATCTTTACCTTCCAGTTAATATATAATCGCCATTTGGTCCACCAAAATGTGCTTGCTACATACACGCACACACATATATAACAATTAACGATGTAAAGAAAATCCAAATAATATTTATTTTCATAATTAACCAACTACCTTAAATGTGCCCTTATTGGAATAGCAAGTATTAGATTCTTTGTTGTAATTGGATGAAAATATACATAACGGAGTTTCTTCAGCTACGTCATATAAAGTTGGATGATATCTACTTATCATCGCGCATAACATAGTACCTGAAGGATGAAACGTTACTGAACTTATATCAGGCCTTGCAGTTTTATTATTTTTTGATAATGTCGTTATATACTAAATGGAAATGGAATATTACGGTGTGGTATGATATGAATTGAAATGTTAAATTATGAATTATTGGATCGAGAAATATTAGAAATCTGGTTTAATTATAACATGACTGGTAATAAATAGTGCCTACTTTTACTAGTATGTCATCGCTATCATCTAAAAATGGGATTCTACTTTTCTTGCTAAAAGCTGTTCTTATATCTCTTAATCTATATATATATATATATATAAATACGAGAGGTCCGGTGTGAGTGGTTAAATAAAGTTATTTCCTTAATAAACCATTTTCCCTCCTCTTACTTCACCTCATTCATCATTTCCCACCCACTTTATCCACTTTCTTTTACTTACAAAACTTTACCAGAGTTACTGCTTGTAACAAATTGTCTTTCAGTTACAGGGCTGAATTGGACAAATGTCATGCTATCAAAAACCACAATTTCTCCACAATGATTTTTGCCTTTTCTTATGTCCCATAATTTAACAGTTCCTTTATAAATAAATAAATAGACAAATAACATTTTAATTTATAATGTAAAAAAAACTCGATTGATTAATTAGTTAGTTATTTGATCACATACCATCTTGACTTTATGATTTTAAACGAGAAACATATATATTTATATATGTATATATATATATATATATACACATACATTAATTACATAAAAATTCAGCAATTAATAATAATATTGATAACGAATTATAAATTACCTTGCAGATAAAAATATATTATCGTTAAAGGGATCAAACGCTATAGATTGTACAGCATCTAAATGTGATACGAACTTATCAACTGTCAGGTTACTATTGTCACCTAGATATGAGTGTAAAGATGTAAAGTTCATATATTATTAATGGATATAATAAACGATGTGAAATAGCGCGTACATACATTTACTATACTCAACATCATAGTAAAATATTGTATTATCATTTCCACATCTTTTCCCAAAATTTAATGGCAAATTATAAATGAGAAATTTGATTTAAAGGTCTTGCTTAGAAATTGATTAATAACTTACGATAAAATGTGTTTATTAGAAGAATCAAAAATTGCCGAGAATACATTACTCTAAGAATAGAATAATAAAAATTATTTTATTATACCGTAATTTCGATATATGATTGATATTAAAGGCTTACAGAATGTGCTTTAAAACATTTCTTTGGTTTGATTGATTCGATGTCATCATACGTATCCCATAAAAGTATTCTTCTATCTAATCATTAAAAAACGGTAATAACGGAATTAATTAATTAAATTTATTAATAGCACATAAATATATATTTGTGACAATTACCATCACTTCCAGAAATAAGATAATTTCCTCCATCATGACTAAAACTATTAACAATTAATTGATTGATCGATTGATTAATTAAATATACATGCATACATAGAGACATAGATAATTAGATCGTTGGAGAGAAAATCATCTTCCAAAAAAAAAAAAATCAAAACGGACTCTTTTACCTTAATGAATTGACACAAGAGAAATGGCCTTTCAAGTCTCTATGATTCCATTAATTGGCCAAGAGAAAATGATGAAGTAACTGAAAGAAATGATATAAAATAATCCGATAAATGATATAATTGAAAAAAAACCTCGAGAATTCAAAATCACCATTAAATTTAATAGCAGCTTGATAAATTTGGTTTGTATTTTTTGGTTGTAAAGTTCCTAATGAACGTTTTTCCAATAATGTCAAAATTTCACTTGTTCTAGATAATTGTTTTGTGTGCAAAGAGGAGGCCATGTTTTTTATTTGAATATATAAATACTTTATAATAAAAAGTAGTAAGGCTTAAATAAAAAAAATGATTTTGAACATGAGTAAAAAAGAGTTTGCTTTTTATTTCTTTGTTCTGTAATTGTTGTCAGGAAGGATGATGATAATTATCATGAATTTATGTTTATCAGCCAATTAAAATCAAAATCATATGATTAATTAAATTTGAATTTTCGAAGTTTTATTATTATTATTGAAATATTTATATAAAACAATACACAACCTTATTAATGAATGATAATATAATATAATAAAAATATAATCATCAATGAATATACAAATATTATAATATTTCAATCAAAACCATATTAATGATATACATATATATAATATATATTATATATATATATATATTACTTCCTAAAAAACCTTAAATATTAAAAAAAAAAACCATATAAAAATATATAAAAAAATAAAATGTTCAATAATAATAACAAATTTTTAATATTATATATTACAACTTTCTTATTATTAAAAAAATTCAAAAAGTGAGGCCAATTAAGTGATTTTCTAAAAATTAACTAACTAGTAAAAAAAACTATTTACAAAAAAGAATATGAAAATGAAGATGAAATGAAAATGAAATGAAAATGAAAAAAAATGATACTAAATAATTATTAATTGCAAATCATTACGTTGTTGTTGTTCCAATCATCAGTATTTGTTGTATAATCAGAATGTATCACCGAGCGTCGATATTGTTCGTATTCATTTGCCCAACTTTTAGCAGATTCGACGGTTTTGTCAACTTCGGTTTTACGTAAAACATTATAAAAATTGTCAACTGTATGATTTAAAAATGGGCTGTTTTTGGCAGATTTACGATGTCTTCTACGTATTACTAAAGATTTACTGCTGCTACTATGATTATTGTCGTTGATTATAGCCATTGATCTACGATGATTGTTATTGTTGTAGGTGCTTGGTTGTCGATGATAAGTTGGTACAACTGGCATTGACCAACGATTTGTAGCTGGAATATTCCGATAAGTAGCATTAGCTCTTGCCAGTGGTCTTGGTATTGATTGAACATTATTATTGTTGTATTGAGTAGGAGATGTTGTTGTTGTTGAATTTTGCATCATCATTATTCGTTTTTTTTAATAAATTAAAGTGATAAAATTTTTTTAAAATATTTATTATTTATTTACAGATTTGTTTTAGTTTTTCATAAACACACTAGAAGCCAGCTTAGATGTGTAGTAATATTATATTTTTTTAAAAAAATTTTTTTATAAAAAATATATTTATTTTTTTTTTTTTCTAAAAAATAATTTTATTGAAAAAATTGAAAAAAAAAGCATGATAGGAAAAATCTAAATATTTATATGTAAAATTTTTTCCAATTATAATAATAAATAAACGATCTAAAATAAATTCATTTTTAATTACTCTCTTACAAAAAAACTTTAAATAAACACGGAGTACTTTAAAAAACGTATCAGATAGCATAATTAACAACGGTGACAAACAACTTTAAAAAAAATTATCCTTAAATGTTACAATTATTGATTAAACATAATGAATGGCTGAATCTTTTTTGTTGCTATTGTAAATCAGGTGAAACTTCTTTATTTATTTATTTTTCTTTGTGAAATTCTGTTGCATAACTATATGGTCGCACGATCCTTGTTGAGAATGGAACATTATTATTATTATAAAATTGCGTCGAATTAGCATTATTTCTATAACATCGAATCACGCATTGTCCAATCCAACCCAATTTAAAAACTGCCGACCACCCAAAACACCAATAAAACCTAGTCTATAAATACTATTTTGTCAGCCAGTGAAACTAATCGAACCTTTTTAAGTGTTTGTATGAGTTCATTTTTGGCTCTATTGGCTATTTATTTGCATAATTACTATATATATATATGTGTGATGTACTGTCTGCATATCAAACATCAAGAATATATACAAGATTTCATCATCTATTTTTCATTCATTTTTAGTTTCATTATTATCGCCCTTCACCAATTAAATTTCACCTTCAAAAATAGACATTCACATCCATGTTTTTAAATTTTCTTTTAAATTAAATTATCAATAAATCCTTTTTATCTCTCGTTCTCTCACGCGCGCATATATGGAGGGAAGATTGAAAAGCAATATAAATCAATTTGGAGAGAAGAACAATTGATTAGGTTTCTCAAATAATAAAACAATGTTTATTTGATTATTTTAATCATTAATTTAAATTATTAGTTGTATATACATATTTATTTATTTTTTTTTTTTATAGATGTTATCTATATAATAAATAATATTATATAATAAATAATATAAATCTGCATTATTTACAAACATATTTTTATAAAAGATTTTCTCAAGGAAATATTTTTAATTTTCCATACAAAACTTTCTCTTTTCATCACTAAAAACCCGATTTCCATCCATTAGCTGACTTACTACTACTACTACTACTACTACTACAGATTTATTCATTTCCGTCTCGAATAAGATTTCCAAAAGTCGGGTCAAAGATTAGATTCAAATTTAGAGCGAGATAAAGCTGATGTTTTAGCTGTTTTCGACGTTGGCGATGGCAATGATTGTTGTAAATAATAATGATTTGAGTAGTTCATTAAGAAAATTATAATTTCAATTTTAGTATATTCCGAATTAATTTTTAAATGTGCTCGCAAGAACAATGTCTATTTTTTTGTCTTTTAACATAAAGATTGGCACCACCATTGTCTCATTACATTAATCTTCCAGTATTAGTTAGTATTCAGATTATACACTGAATTTTTTGTATATAATATGGGCTGGTTCATACACTCTTTCATATGATAGCAAATGTTTCCCGATATAGTCTGATAACCATGCGAAGGGTTTCCCCGTATTAAAAAATTAGATGGCAGTACAGAATCAATTCTCTAATTCCAGAATTCATAAATTTTACTTGCATTAAGAATGCTAAAATCCTAATTTAGCAATAATTGTCTTGACTTATACAAGTGCTCATTTTAGGATTGTTAATCGGGACTGGTCCTAAAAAGTCCGCTCCGGACTTTTTCAGTTAGTCCTCATTAATTTTTTTTTAGTTTTAAAAAATTTCCATTAATATTCCATCTATTTATACGTCCATAACCAAACATAGAAAAGACATTTATACATAGAATATATAATTAATTCTCTTTTGTTTAATAAAACACTCTTGTGGTCGGAAATTATACAGTAGGGTTTGATTGTCTGGTTGGTTATAAAACCCTGGGCTTTTGGGTATTTGTTATGGTATAAAGCAAAGGGTTGATTTTTGGTTTTGTTACATGCAAACATTTTGTTAACTTTTGTAAATGTAAATGCAAGGTGTTGAGACTGATTTATAAAACTATTAAGCATCAATAGTTATTACTGATCAACCACCTATACAAAGAGTTAACAGTTATCACATATTGTATTGTGTTAAAGCAATTGTTGTAAATGTGTAGCTGACTTCAATCGACCAAAGGAAAGTAAAAATTAAAGTAAATAAAATAGGAACTCTATAGGAGCCTTTGTTGTTTTTATTATAATTTGTTGTTATTTGTACCATAAATTGTGCCTACAGATTTCTAGGTACAAGAAAGAGGCAGTAAGCAGTATAAATTTGTAAAACAGATTAATTGACAAGTAAAAGCTTGCAAGTGTAGCTAAAAAGTTAACTCAAACTTGGTCATAAAATTGAGATTGACAATGAAAACAGTATATACTGATCCAATGTATCCCTATCACTAATTAATAGGAACTTTGATGAGAGTATAATATTTCCAGATCCACACTGATAGAAAATGTAATTCACAAAGATTTCACATAGTTGAAGCATTGAGCATAACAACCATTTTTACTATTTTTTTACAATAAATTTCATAATTTCATAATATTTCACTAGTATTTGTGAAAATGGCCGTGAAATATTTGTGGATTACATTTTTCTGTCAGTGCTAGTTATAATGTATTTCAGAAAGAAGAAAAATTAGAATATTATACATAATTTATTCAAGAAACATTCCTACCAGTATCCAGACAGACCTTTTGCTCGATTAGTCTTAAGAATTTCTGGGAAGAAAAATTTTCTCTGGTCATGGAAAAACTCACTATGATTCAATATACTTGAGAAATTTTTTGTGACCTGCCTCACTACAGACGGATTCGCATTAATAAAAGTCACCATTACTTTTATATAATTCGAAGAAAAAAATGTCATTGGTTGCAAATATAACTAATAAAAATTTTTAATGTCCTCCTCGTATTTTAACATGATTGGTCGTTTAGTGGTCACTCCTATATATAATACTATTTTAATTGCCATTGGACAAATTAATTATCAAATGATTAAAATGATTATATCTTTTTCATAATAATAACAATAATAATTATTGTTTCCTAATAAACGATTTTTCTTGGTTATTTCATTGTTATTTATAATAAATAATACATAGTAATATGTAGTAATATGAAACTTTACAATTTTCAAATTTCATTAATTATTAACATATATATTAATAATAAAATTTTGGTTTTGCGGTCAAATTTCTCATTTTATTCCGTAAAAGCAAAATTTCTGGATTATGATTTTTATAATAAAATCACGCGATATCCGCTAAATACTAGAAATTTCTAAAGAATAATCATATATACATGACTCATTTTTTCTTGGGCATCACTCTACCAAAAATTTCTCTTTTTAATTAATACTTGTCTTCCTAAATTTTTTTGTGATACACATTTAGGTTTAATTGTAATAAATAAGTAGTCAAAAATAGCAATGATAATAAGTGACATATTATAATATTTTTTAAAAATATCATATTAATATTAATATTAATAGTAATGATCGTAAAATCTATGACCACTAAACTGTGACGAACCGTGTAGTCCTCATATTTTACTTCATGAAATAGGTTTTCTCAATAGAACTTCGATCTTAATTAATGATGATTGATTATTCTGAATATTATGAAATATATAATATTAATATACAAGCCATCTAAACTAAAAATATTTCAAAATGATCATGAAAAGAGATCTTGGATTATTCTTTGATTGGTTATGGAATGGTATTCAGATGATCTTTTCCATGATAAAGGAAAAACGAGAGTCGTTTTATCTATTAATGCATCTTAAATATATAATATACCTACCTACCACAGCATCAAATTTCTTTAAAATAGATCGTCAAATATTGATGATGTAAACTTCACCAATATTCAATACATTAATGTCATCCATTCACCACGGAAAATAGTGTTGTAAACTTCGCCAACATTACTAATGTATCAATATCATTCATTCATCGCGTATATGGTGATGTCAACTTCACCGATATATTTATATCATCACGGCAAATGGTGATGTAAACTTCACCAATATATTAATGTCATCCATTCATTACAGAATATGGAGGGGGGTTTTTTGATGATAATAAAGAACGCGAAATCGATAAACTTGCCATAAACATTGATCACAACGTCAAAAAATATCTTGAGTTATTTCAAACCTATGTAATTTAACATAATTCTGCGGTACAATAATTCAATGCTAACATTATTATATAATTATAATCCAATCCACGATGATAATTGGTCGTATATATGCATGTAAAGTTTTTTGATAGCATCATTTAAATATTACTAATAAATATACTTGTAGTGTAATGATATTTTAGAAACACAAACGATCCTTAATCACCCAATGAGTTTTGCATTTATGGAAAAAGAAGATACTTACATTATAATCCAAAATTCAATGCCAATTTTAATAGAAATAATAATCATTTTGGTCATTTCACATAATTTCGTAGTGGGATATTTTAAATGCTTTTAAAATTCAATCTAGGTCAGGGCCAGGCTCAAGGCTAAGTGCGGAGGCCACCGCACAACCAACTGATATTGAGGTATCGATGATTTATCAAAATTAGAATATTTTAGCAAAATATTGTTATAAGAGGTATGAACCTGCCATGCAGGCAGAGTTGATTCTGGCTCTAAAATTATTTTTCATGGTGAAAAGGTTGTTTCCCGTTGATTTGTGTATTTCTGAACGAATTATCATTGGTATTGATATAAATGCATTTGCATAATTGGGCCAACCGAAATGTCCTATTAGTATTAGGGCATTGATAAATATGTAATTTTTAAAATCTATAGAGCTGCTGCACAAGACTTAAGCTATAAATAGTACAGTAAAAGATGAATTTATAAATATTATTTGTCCAAAACCAATATACGGCAGTTAATGAGTAAAAATAAAACATTTGGGCAAAAAATTATCATTTAAAAATTTTAATACTACGTCTTGTTCCATTTTTTGTTTTCGTCTTCTTTTATTTGAATATATGGGAGCTTTTTAACAGAAACAATATTAGCTGCATCAAATATGCAAAGTGAGTATGGTTTCCAATCCAGGCATTCCATCTAAAGAGTTGCATATAAGAATGGTATTAACTCAAAATCATGACGTTCGATGTTGTCCTCATTTCTATTGAAATAAACTTATCAATAATTCTCTCAATTCGTAAATAAACCCTTTTCTATTGGAAAGATCTTTTAGTTCAGTTTCATTAAAAATGTTTGAAAGAGCATCATCATTTGACTGCTATAAATTTTATTTACAAAACCTCTTTTGTTATTAATAATATTTGTTTAAAGATATCTTTTTTTTTGCACTAATTAAAATTTATACATTGTAATTTTTTTAAAAAATACTATTGAAGATGATTTATCTCCTTTTTAAAGAAATTAGTTATCGTCTTTCTTATTGTTATCAGGAATAATTGGATAGAATTATTATCATTGTTGAATTACTTGAGGGTCTAAAATTTTCATCCCTAACTTCGCATTCACATTCACATTCGCATTCACCTTTATCATCATTATTTTGAAACTCTGTTGTAGTAATGTCAGCTATAGTTATTTCATCATAATCGCATGACTTTGAAGATAGCAATGACGATTTGTTTGCATGATTTTGTGAACACAGTTTTTCCTGTTCCTCATTACTTTTTTGTTCCGGGAAATTACCATTATTGTCATTATCATCTTTTTTGTGCACTTTCAATTGTAATTGGCATTCGGGATTATTATTACTATTATTATTACTATTATTATTACTATTATTGTAATTATTATTATTACTATTATTATTATTACTATTATTATTATTATTACTATTATTATTATTATTATTACTGCTACTATTATTATAATTTCCTAGCGAGACGAACGATTTTGACTTTGAATCACGTAAAAATGCCTGGTTCATCAAATACAATATGCAATTAAAAAATCCCCCTGAATTAAATGCTAATTTTTTTAAAAAAGTGGAGGGAAGATTGTAAATGAAATCAATATTATTTATAAAACCTCAATATTAATCAACTAACGACAGTGTTAATAATCAAGTTTACCGATGATGAAGACGACATTCATCCACATGTTATCATATCTCATTATAATATAGATTCCAAATGGTAAGATAGGCAACCATTTCATAAAATTCAAGACATAAATCAAAGTGTTTCGTATCGCCTGTTTCTCCAATCTTTTCCAACGATCCAACCTTTCCGCTGAATCTACCATTTCGTCGTGATCAACTTGAAATATTGTTTTCAGAGTTTTATAGCAGCAATAGCACGTTATGATTAGTGATATGCCAAAGATCATACATGCTTCGATGAAAATATAGTCTGGATTTGATATTGTTAGACACCAGTAATTTGATGAGCCAAGTGAAGGAATTGATGGTAATGTTAGCGCTATCGATGTTATGATTATTATCAACAATAATTTCCTGAAATAATAGTAATTAATATGTATTAGATTAATTTGCTGTAGATAGCAAAGATTATTTAATGTAAAGATTAGTAATTAAATTATTACTCTTACCAGTCATAAGAACCAAGCTTAAATTTTTTGCATTTTATCACCCGCTAATAATATCAGTTAATTAGTTATAATAAATTTTGTAAAATTCCTTCTAAGAATATTCATTTAATAATACTAACCAGATAAGTAATTATAGGAATACTTGTTATTATTAACATATTGACATTGATATGTAGAAATAATAGATAGGCAAGAAATTTACAAGATAAACCAAATATTTTTGAATGATTAAAAAACGAATTGAAAAAGTTCGGCATAAAAACACAATCTAATAATTGAAAAGATGGTCGATTTAGTAAATAATCCGGGATATGAAAGTAGTTAGCTAGTTAATAAGATTAATATTGTAAAATCGCTATGAAAATACATACATTGAAATATGTCGGAAATGCTTAGGTAAAGAGGTACACGATTAGAAATCGATGGAGATGAAGAGCATTTATACTTTCTTGAGATTGCTAAATATATCTGTACATTTATAGATTATTGGATGAATAATTATAATTATAATAATTATAAATAATATAAACAATTATAATTTTTAAAAATACTAACCACGAGAAAACAAGAAATTAAATTAATGTGACCAAAAATTAAAGCCATTATATCAACGATTCGATTTGAATCATTGTAATCGGTTTGTTGATCGATCATCGCACTATTATTTTGGTCGCTACTTAACGAAGAGATGAATGATTTATTATAACCATGATAATAAGTTGATTCAATTTTTCTTTTTTTTAATATCGAGGAGAAAAAAGGCGGCGAAGAAGATGATGGGGATGAGGATAGCAATGGCAATGAGGGCGATGATGATGATGATGATGATGATGATGATGATGATGATGATGATGATGATGATGATGATGATGATGAAGGAAATGAAGAAATTGTGGAGGCATGAAATATTATTATAAAGAATATTGGAATTATTAAATAAGTTTTAATTAAATGCATTTCATTATATATTTAATTAGTAGAAGAACGTGGAATTAATTTGTTTTATTTATTAATATTTGTGAGCGTGTTTGATAGAATATTAATATTAAATTTACTAAAAAAATAAATTTAATAAATTTAATTGGTTTGATTTTTGATCGTACTTTTATAATTTAAATATCTCTAATATAGATTATTATTATATCTATAAAGCTCGCTTATTATTATAATTAATAATTAAAATAAATAATTGTCTAAATATTTTTTTGTAGAATAAAATTAGATCCAAAATCCAAATTTATTTATATTTTACATCTCATATAATTAATTCACACTATTGGCAGTTGTCAAGCATTCTTTTCGTATTATTATTATTGATTTTTTTCTGCTTTAAACGGTTAAAAATTGCCATAATTAATTATGCACTTAAAAATAATTTATTATTAAGAAAGTACATGGGAACGCGCCAGCTTTTTCCAAATCGCATATTACACATTTGTATTCTTTTTTGACATTTATTTTATAAATTTTTATAAACAAATAATTCATCCATCTAAGTTCTATTCTGTAGCGAATATTAAAAATTAATTTTAATTTACTAAATCGAATAGGGTCCAGGTTACACGGGTAAACTCGATAAGTCGGTCCTCCCAGTCAATTGTTTAAAGTACCCAACTTTATCGAGTTTACACAGAAATTCTCTATAATTCCGGGGCTAATCTTATCCTCGCCTTGTAATGAGCCGACTAAGCCCTTTACTACCTAAATTGGTAATTTTATTTCTATAACCAGAAGGTAACGGGGAATCTATTACCAAATTTAGAAATTATGGATGCAGATTGTTGCACCAATTAATTAATATGCAAACTATATAGGAATTACACGAACTTTCAAAATTTTCTTGATATGACAATATTGTAAATATCTGTCGATGAGGGATGAATAAATAAAAACATTTTGAATCATAAAATCGTAATATCGTTTTATGTTTTTAGTTTTATATTTTTTTGCTATATTAATATATTAATTCTTAAAAGTTGTTATGCATGCATGATATACACATTTCTTTATGGGTTTGTTTCTTTAAAATCTTTTTCCGCAATATATGTATATTCATTCATAAACTCTCGATTATTTTTTTATAAATTTCTTCGTAAGTGCCACATACTCGCATGTATTAATCACGTGTCTTGTAAAATTGTCTAGATTAAATATTAATATTAAATGTCATAGAATCGGTAATTTTCCTTGAATCTAAAAAAAATTAATCTCACTTCTTTTTTCTAATTACACTTATTATTGTAAAAATTTAAAATTACTTTCTCCTTCAAGGTCCACCGGTAATATCAACAAAAAGATTGATTTTTTCTGTCTTTTCAGCCAATCAATCCATTAAATTTCATTAAATGAATAAACGTCTATGAAATTGAGTTACTTTAAAAAAAAACATTTCATTCAATGAAAAAGCGTTTATGAAATTGAGTTTACTTTAAAAAAACGTTTCATTCATTCATAGTTTTATGTTTCGTTGACTTTTTTTTTCTCAGTGTAATAATAGGAAAATTAATTTGTTGATACACACATGGGTCCATTCAAAAAAAAAAATTGATTTACTTTAATAAAAAGAAAAATGTCACAAGAATAAATAATTGTTAACCTTTATGGTTTTCTAAACATCCCTTTTAATATTGATCTTAAGACCTTTGATATGTGAGAACCTTGAGATAAGATAGTATTGATATGATAATGATGGTGATGTTCAATTATTTTATTTGCTTATAAATTATTTTTTAGTGTTCTTATCCATTTGGTAAGAATATTTAGTGATATAAATGATGATGGGGATGATTCATCATCTCTATTAACTATTTTTACTAACCACAACACTTCCATTACAAATATTATACACGATTTTTCAGATTATTTAAGGATTTCCCTGAGCCATTAACATCAACATCAGCAGAAACTGTTGAAAATATTCTAAATAATCAAAACAATATCGATTTTCTTATCAATTTTACTAAATAATAATAATAACAATATTGCTGATGATGGTGGTGGTGGATGTGGCTGTGGAATTAATAATGTTATTACCAGGGTTGGCATTGGACATGGTAGATATTGGATATATATACTGGATATGTTCAACACGTTGCCCAGGATGTCCACAAGGCTTATTAGACAATGTCCAAAATTGTCCAATGCCAACTTAACAATGTCATTACTGATAGTATTGTTGATGTCAAAGTTGCTAAAGTCAAGATTAAGGTTTCTGGTCCAAACTGTTTTCTCAAAGCCCAAACTAGTTTGGGCAATTTGGGCTTCTCAACATTTTTTATAAGCATGAACATTAAAAAACTATATGAATCAACTTGTTTTAACTTAAACAACTTTAAAATAATTTCGCCCAATTTCGGCTAATAACAAAAAGTAGCTTGGGCATATAAAAATAATTTTTGCCCAAATTATTTGGGCAATTTCGGCTACTAATAGAAGCAGTTTTGTCCAGAAACCTTAGTCAAGATTTAATTGTTCAACTTGGATTGGATTCTTTTACTACTTCTGAATTCTTGAAAATGTCTCCAATAACGGGATAAACCTTGATGTTATTGGTAATGATTGAAAATAGTGTTTCTGTTTCTGTTGAGAAATATTTTATTTGGAGCCATTAAAACTACTGAAGATGCCATCATTATTTTAAATAATGATGAAATTATCAATAACTCTGAAAATAATAATGTTAATTATAAAGTAGTTAAAAAATGATCACAGTAGTAAAGGATAGAATAGCTCTGCAATTAAAATTATTTATTTAACTTTATTAAATAGTGAGTTTTATATTAATGCCACAAATTGCTGGCTAAATGCCAATCATTTAATTTTTTTTAAACTAGAGAGAGGGTTTATCTTCATATAGTACATCTGATAGACATAACATTACATGCATATTGATCCAGCATAGTAGAAGGTGGAGAATATGTATATAAGGTTTCACACTTCCAGATTTTTAGAATTTTGTCAATTGAAAATAAAAGGAATTTGATTATTTGAAAAAACCATTCAAATGTGTAAATTTCTTTAATAATTGCTCTAAAGCCTACATAACAATATACTTCAAAACTTTTCTATGTTATAATCTAATATCTTCCAATTTTCTGGTATAATCTTTATTACATAATTTTGGCTACTTTTTCATTAAAAACAATATTTTACAAACCACCATTTTACTGTATTTATAAAAAATTAAATAATGAAATAATACCACCAAGTTAATAAAATTGTTTGATTATTTACTTCATTAATGAAAATTTGTATTTTACTGAATAAATAAATTTTTATATATTAAATAGATTATAAATGAGTTGTAGATGTATATTAATAACATCAATATAATACATTATACTAATAATAATAATAATAAATATGTACATTTGAATAAATGTATTTCAACATGCCATTTGTTCATTCCCTCTATTAATAATAGCAGATCTCTCTATAACAGAGCTTGCTCTACACAGACTGAAAAAATTTAAGCATAGTAATAATTACTGTCTATAATAATAATGGATTTTTTCTATCATGGACATTTTTCATAAGCCAAATGGTCTGTTGTAGAGGAGTGAGAATTGTACAATTTCTAAAACTTTGAAAATTAATTACTTCTAATAAGTGGCAGATCTGTGGATCTTATTTTCACCAACATGCAGAGAAGGTAGCAAGCAACATATCTATATAAAAAAAAAGTGTCACCAAATATGGAACTTGTTGAAATGCAAGCTCCCATAGAAGCATACCAAAGCAATAAATCTCATATTTGGTGTATATCTTCCTCTGAGATCCGGTTTTTCGGGTGCCATCCAGGGCATGATATCATTTAATGGTGGAATTTTTTTGCTAATATCCATCTGCTTTCTACTTGGAAAGAAATTTGTAAATTTTGGTGTTGCAAGCCCAGGTCCCATGACCAAGATATTTTCACATCTAACATCACAGTGAAAAAGTTGACATTCATGTATAAATTGAAGTCCAAGGCATATATCATGAGCAATCTTAAGTTTTTCCTTCCAAGTGATCACAGGATTTTTTTCATATACTTCTTTTAAACTTCCTAACTCAACCTAATCAAATACCAAAACATCTTTACCATCAACACATGTTACACTAGAGCTCCGAACGAGTCGGGTCGGGTCAACGGGTCACAGATTAAGAAAATTACAAATGTAGATATATTATTTGATTTAAATATATACAGTACACACAATATGTTCACTATTACTGCCACTTTTAAGAAATCTGTCCAACATCATTGCTTGTTTATTTACATTAACATCAATTTTATTTTTATGATTCTTAAGATGATGACTTAAATTTGAAGTAGAGCCACTATTCATATTATATTTCCCATGTCTTTATTTAATGAAATACCGGAATTAGATTTTGACGCAGATCTTTTGGTCGAATCTTTTAATTCCGGGACAATTTAAATTTTATTTATTTATTAATTCTATTTATTTATCAATAACGTGTATAATTATTTATTATCATCTGAATTCGCGTTACGTTTCGCGGATTATTATTATTATTATTATTTATTAATCCATAGCACATTCATATTTATTTAACTTTATTTAGTAGAGATTAGTGACGATTCTTCAAAACGGGCGGATTCGCGCAATTCGGGCTAATATGTAAAGAACATGTATATAAAGAACTTGATTTCGACCTAATGTAAAAGCAACTTTCTTACAAGTTAATTAGTTTTGACTAAATAAAACTAAGTAAATAAAATAGAAATATTTTATTTAAAAACTTTTATCTTTAACCAAAATTATTCGCCAATAACAAAATCAATTCGTTAATCCCCTATTCATTCTGATCCACATAAAACAAAAATAATTGTTATCACCAATTAAAATACACTCCCAAATTTAATCGGTGACAATAGTAATAATAATAATGAAATAATAATGATAATGATAATGATAACGAAATAGCAATAATAAAAAAATAAGGTTTTCACTGATCACCAAATAATTTTTCCATAATAACCATAAATTATTATTTTTATTTTACATAAACACTTGCATCAAATTATTGATTTTTTTTGTCAAAATTGTCATTTTGCCATTTATTTTTATTCGTTTATTAGTATCTATACTAGTTTCAAAAATAATTCTGAGCTTCTAAAGGCAATTATAACATGATGTTGAACCCGGGTCAATTAAATCATGACCCGACTCGTTTCGGAGCTCTAGTGATAATGATAAAAACAGGACATCTTTGATTAATGAAAGGCCAAAAAAATGCGAGATTGAGAAAGAATAATTTTCATTATGATTAGTGTTGCCAGTCAATTAGTCATAGCTGTGACCAGTGATTTACATTTAGTCACAGCTAGGTTTTTTCCAGTCGATTGAGCTGCGACTAGGTCTCAGCCTGATTGGATTTCAGTCATGGCCAGATTGGAATTTAGAACTTTAATAAGATCACAGCCAAATATTTTTGGATATCGTTGTGATTGTTGACAAATACCAACAACATTACTTGATAATAATTTTTCATCATTGATGTTATTATTAATCACTTCTTTGTATGGAATTTAGCAATTTGATTTGTATGTAAAATTGCTAAAAAATGCCTGTAAACTATTCCTTCCTTCATGAGTTAGAAGCATGCATGTACATAAGTAATGTATATGCTATGTGACTGGTATGTAGTAAGCAGTGGTATGCAGCTTGTATATAGCAGTACAGTACATATATGGTACGCGGGTATTAGTATGGTATGCAGCTAGTGTACAATTACCACCACCAAAAAAAATTTTTTTATTGATATTAGTAATTATTCTTAAACTTTTGTGACACATTAATAAATTTCAATTACACCCCTTTGGGAATATATCACCATCACTCATGAACATGCATTTAAAGAGGGTGTACATTTAGAGAAGATTTTATAAGTTCATTATAAGCTTGAGAACAAGATGTACTATTTTACCTTTCGTGAAACATTACTATTACAAAATTCAATTGCTTTATTTTCCGTGAGACATTAATATTATAATCCAATTACTTTATTTTTGCGACACATTATTACTAAATTCAATTATTTTATTTAAAAAAAAGGGTTGACAGATATTTTTGATAAAATTTTTTCTTCCAGAAAATTTTTTAGCATTCAGGAGAAATTTCCAATCTTTTTTTTTTCAGATCCTATTTCCAACGCAGATCCAAATTGCTCTTAAACATTTGAATATTTTTTAGTATATAGTTGGATGGGTGTAAAGAATCACTTTTTAAAATAAATTAAACACTCTTTTACGAACAAATAAGTTATATTTTTAAAACAAGAACTGCCCCAAGACCAGAACGTTTACTAAGAATTGACACATAAAAAACAATTACATTCCAAATAGCGTTCGTTGTGTTGTGAACAATTATTTGTTTGAGTGGAGGAATAAGAACAGGCACGAATTTGATAACGTAAAAATAAATGTTTGGTTTGATTCATGTTGTCAATAATCATTTCACTGACAGTTGTTTCGTTAGCAAATGGTTCGAATTTTAAGAAGTTGGAAACAACCATGCGACAAACCTTTGAAATAGTCTAATAAATTAAATTGTACTACTCGAAAATGCATTTAAAGGTTTGGTTTTCGACTTGGTCGGAGAATAACTCTCTTCCTAACTCTTCTCTTGACCATATCTCTCGATATAACCAAAATAACCTTAATATAATGAATGTCAATGAAATGATTGTAAACACAACAAATTTAAAGATATACGATTACCCTGATCATCAACTGTATTTTCGTTTTTTTCGATAAACTCATTTTCGTTTAATCCTTTCGTCATATTTTTTTTTTAGTGCGTTTTGATTTCGACTTGAAGATAGTCCAAGATATCAAACATTTAGATTGGCACCTTTGTAGACAATGATTGTGATAACCATGTCCACACGTGAGTATATACACTACAATTATTCAAATTAGCATAGTTAGCGTAACCACAATATACGTAATTGTAAAAAATGTTTGTGGATGGTTTCCTAGAAGTAACAAAGCCTCTTGGAAGGTAACGATGGGTTATTTCGTAAACTAAAGAAGGCAATTAACACCATTAGATGAAGTTTTGGTAATCAAAGGATACTGATTTCGTGCTTGATATAGTGGTAGTATCTGGACGTGAATGCAACTTGCTTCTTTTACAATATACTGTTCTTGATGTTGTGGTTGCTCCAAGACTTGTATCTACCGAACCTAAACAGAATGCAAGGTCGAATTTAAAAGAGTTAATTTTTGTATTATTCATTTCGTCGAAAGTCTGTTTCGTCGAATGTTCATTTCGTCACAAAAAAAAACTTCATTAAACAAATTCCTCCACAAACTCCGCTTTCCTCACCTAATTTCTTAACTAACTTCCCATACTCCTCACATCTAACCCGTTTGATCTCTGGCTCAAGGATGAAATAATTTTTGACGAAATGAACTTTCGACGTAAGCTTTCAACGAAGTAAACGCGACCCGTATGTTGAGTTTGATTGCTTGGCGAACTACTAATAGATAACACGAGAGAGGATATAATTAATTCATCATTAATGGTTGACTACTTGCAGCAAAAAACCTACTTTTTAATTTTGGCATCAGAAAAAAGATTCCACGAACGAATATACGCAAACCTTTAATTATATCATGAAATTAAATTCTAAATAACCAAATTCTCTCATTTAACCAAAACACCACCTCGCCAGATACTGTTTCATTAGCTTTTGTGGTGATTTTTACCAACCTGATGATGAATAGAATCGACGACATTTTTGATGATGATAAAAAAATTGCAGGTAATAAAATAAAATAATATTACATTTATTGTTGTCATTGGCGCTAGTATTTGTAACTTGAATCAACAATAAAGTAGATTTACAATCAGCATACTCGCACAAGAAATCAAATTAAACGCAGCCACGATCAACCAAATTTGATTAGCTTTAATTACATAAACACTTTATTCTAACCATTTTGGTATTATTAATTTATTGTGATTTACCGAATTGAGTTAATATTAACCCAATATTCAAGTTTTTATCATACCTCATACGTGAACACGTGCACAAATGAGCAAAGAACGAAAATATATGTTTAGCTTTTTTGATTTTTTTTGTGCACAATTTAAATTAAAAATACAAATAATAATAATTTTTTTTTTTAATTCAAGAGTACACACTGCTGACAAGACTAGTTTTTGTGCAAGATATAAAAAGACATTTTTTACTAATTAGTTAACAACCTAAACCAATCAATTATTTACGATTAAAAAACTTGCTACAGTAATCTATTAATATTAGGTAAAATCAAAATGTTACACCAAAAAAATTAAAAATGACGGTTTTGCTATGTTGCTTTTAAGCAACATAACATAGCGGGCTTTCCCTGTGATTGGCTTATTTCATTTTGTGTAAAATGACGATCATTACCAAAATAATTTTTTTTTAAATTTTATTTTACCGTTAACAATACTTTAAAAAAGATAAAAAAGATGAATAATAAATAAAATTAACTTATATATAATAAAATACAAATAAAAAAATGACATTCATTATTTAGCTTCTAAAATTTTAAATGATAATAAATGATTATTTAGAATTGAATCTATATTAGAGTTTAAAGAAATATTTTCATCATCACTTGTTTCAATTATGTTATCTTCTCCTTCATCAT
>CAUDNR010002446.1:92647-119410 GCA_958430865.1 Entrophospora sp. SA101 | reverse complement strand
ATAATTTTTATATTTATAGTTACGAAAACAAGCAGAACATGATCTTATTGAGATGAATAACTCCAAAGTAGGTTGATAAGTGGTTAATTGATGTATTTGATATGATAAATCTCTAATAATATTTTTAAATTAGAATTTATATGTTTTATCAATTCGAGTCGCAAATGAAGTTAAAAAAAAATATTATAACAGGGATATACCTGCTTTAATAGATGTAAGTGATTAATTATTATATCATGAATGGTCCTAATAACAATGTTTAATAATAATTATTATTATTACTGTTGTTGTTGTCATTATTATTATTAATAGCAATTACAAGATCTTAATGAGAGTAGAATAAATGCATTAAAACAAATATGGGATGATTATGTGGATTATGAGTTATCATCGCTGAGAGAGTCAAAGCAACATCTTGAATTAGCACGTCAAGTCATTAGAGAAGTCGATAGTCGTACTGATTCGGAGCTTTTTGTGGAATACAATAAAAAAAATTGGGAGGAACCATCAGATTTTGTATTTGAAGATTCTGTCAATCATAGTAATAATGTATGTGATAATATGGTGTGGCCTAAAATATATTGGTGTATACAACTAATTTATATTTGTTTATTTAACCACTTTATAGGATGAATTAGTTGATGACGAAAATGCTAAAGTGTTTCTTAATAATAAACTTTCAAAAGCAAAGCGAAAATTATACACTTTAATTCCTGAAATTGAAACAAAAAGAAAACATATCGACGGAATGGATTCACTGAAAGAAGCATATGAAAATAATCCAAAGCTTGGTGGAGTTGATGCTGTAACTGATGTATGCGTATATTATAATCTTGATAATATTTGATATATTTTAATTATTAATAAACTAATATATTTGTTAATTATAAAAGAATTTACACGAGACAATACGAGAAGTTACAATATTGGAAACAATGAAGGCAAAATATCAGACTGAAGTGGATTCCATTGTTCAAGTGGTTGGTGGTAAGCATGTGTATTTTTTGTATATGTATTTATTTATATAGATTCGTATGTATTTATATCAATTCATTCATTCATTAACTCAGATATTGGAAATGATAGCCAATCTCACGATTTCAAAAGTGCTTCATTTACTATACCCACAACTTGTGATCTGTGTCAAGCTACCATATGGGGAATAGCAAAACAAGGTTTCACTTGCAAAGGTATCTATCATATATATTATATACTATATGTTGTATAAATTATTTGGATTATAAATTATAAATCATAAATTCATATTGTAATAATAATAATTTGCTGCTATTATTACTACAACTACACTTCATAATAACATTAATACTACTATAAAGAATGTGGATATAATTGTCATGCAAAATGTGAGATGAAAGTACCGCCAACTTGCACAAAACAAAAAGGAGTAATAAAAAGAGGGCTTGTAAATAGTGGAACATTTTCGTCAAATACAATATCTCCTTGGGGAACTTTTTCCAGTAATTTCTAATAATTTTTTATATAAATAAATCTATTCGATATATATTTCGTTATTCATTTATTTTATTTTTGTAGGTGCATCTAATTATAAAGTAGAAGGATCAACAACTTCACCTCCATCATCATCATCATCGTCTAATGAAAAGGGTGACGATGACGATGACGATGATGGTGACGGTGAAGAAGGTGAAGCATGGTTAGCAAAAGTATTATACGACTATACTGCTGATAGTGAGGTTGAATTAACAGTAACTGCTGGCGATATCATAACAGTTATTGCACAAAACGGTAAATATAATTTCATACAAGAGGTTTTTTAAAAAAAAAAAAAAAAAAAATACTTATTATATATTTATATATATATATAGATGGAAATGGATGGGTTAAAGTAAATATTATTTATTTATTTATTTATTTATTTATTTATTTATTTATTTATTTATTTTGTAAAAAAAGTTTAAACTATTAAATTTAATTAATTAATTAATTTTTTACAAATTAAAGGCTACTTTTAATGAACAAGAAGGTTTGGTTCCTGCTGCATATATAGAGTATCAAACATTATCTAGTGATTTTGGTAGCTAACTTAAAAATATTTAATTTAAAACTTGATTTAATCTAATAAATTCGATTTCATTATTTAAATTATTCAAAAATTTTTTTTTATTCAAAAAGTTAAAGTTCTTTATGATTATGAAGCTCAAGTACCTGAAGAACTTACAATAAAAGAAGGCGATGTTATTGAAATAACTGATCGTAATGTCGCTGATGGTTGGTGGGAAGGTAATTCATACGTGCATATATGATATATGTTTAATTTGGTTGATTTGCAATTCTAAACAAATTTAATTTTTGTCATTCGTTCATTTGTACCATTTATACTTTTTATTCTTAGGTAAACTTAACGGTGTCACTGGTCAATTTCCTGCCAATTATGTTACATTAATGGATTGATGATCGAAGAACATGTTGTATATTTATTATTGTTATAATTATTATAATATTTATTTAAGATTGTATCATTGTTATTATTATATTACATTATATTTTATCATTATTAATATGGCATATTATAAAATGCATACATAATATAATTTTTTTTTAAATTTTATATGTAGTAAAATAAATAATTAGCTCAAACAAGAATTATTTATTGTGATTTTAATTTTTAATCCAAAATTTTATTTGTTACATAATAAATAATAAATTCATGTCCATTGGATGTGATCTTTATATATATATAAAACAATTAATTATAAAGAAATTTATGAATTAGTGAGTGAATGAATGAATGATGAACAAACGAACGAAACGAACGAAACGAACGAATGAACGAACGAGTAATTTTAATGATGATGATGGTAAATCTACAATTTTACTTACGAGCTAAGTTGCGGCTTTTGCGAATATTTTTCTGCTAAAATATCTCTAATATAATTTAATAATTGTTGATATGATATATTTCTATTCGATCTTAATCTAAAATAAACAAATTATTGAAATGAATTGTTTTCAAATAATTATTAATTTCTTTGATAAAAACACTTATTTGGTGCAAGTAAGAAAAGAAAAACTAACGTTTTTATGAATGCGTATGACATTGCTCCTGTGTTTTGTCCCGCTTCATGAGTATCTGCAGAAGTTTGTATATCTTTACACCTGATAAAAAAAATTTTTTAAGAAATTAATTAATACAACAACATTCATTCCAATCCTGTTTGATTTCACCGTTTCCTTTCCTACACTTTCTCCTCCTTCCCATTCCCCAACCCCCTCTTCCCCTCTTCCCCTTTTCTACTTTCATCCTTTTCCCAATCGCTAATCATATACATACCCACTAAACATTATTACATCAGCAGGACTTGATTTATTTTGTTTATTCCTTTGAGAAATTTTATTACCCGATACTACTTTTTTACCAAATGACATCAAAGTTGTTTTTATTCCGGTAATATCACCTCTCAAATACGACTTTCCAACGGTTAGGATAGCATTTCCTCCGTCTGAAATAATACTTGGTTCTTTGATCATTCCACGAGTTGAATATAAGTATGGTAGATCGAGAGCTGTACCAGAATGGCACGAATCAAATATGGCTGTTAACCTAACCCCAGGTGGTAACGGTCGAACCATAATTGCATGCATGTCCTAAATATATATATTATATAATGCAAATATATTTTTGCGTTAAATGAAGTTTTATAATCATGGTTTTTTTTTTAAAAAAATTAATTACATCATCAATAATTGTCCCATTTTGTTTAAAATCTACTGGCATGATAGATTCATCGTATCCATCCTCTTCATCACCATTTCTATCTTTTTCTTGACCACCGTGTCCACTAAAATGAAAGAAAAATCTAAATTAAAAAAATAAAAGATAATTAACATTTATCACAAGCAATTATAGGATATTTATAAATAATAATAATAAAAGAAATTTTTTTTTATATATTTACGAATCATTTGCAGCTGCACCATTCACCAACCAATGCATTGCTTTTATAATATTTGCTCTATTTGGAATATTAATTGGATTTGTTTGATCATCTGTCAATATCACCATGTCACTTTCACGAAAATTATACAACTCTATTAAAAATTTTTTTATGTTGTTTACATCATTTATACAGCCTTTTAACAATATCAATAGGATGTGTGATATATATGATGAATATTATCAATATTAATATTTATTAAAATAAAATATAAATTAAATTGATTGAATTAATAAAAAATAAATCAAACAACCTTTCAATTCATGTGGCGAGTTAAAATAATTAATTCCAATCAATAATGCTCTTTTTCTACCACTGCATTTTGATAATTGATAATTGAACGGTGGTCTGCCTGGTGTTTGATATGTAGCAGATGTTGGAGGTGGCGGTGGTCCAGGTGGTGGTTGATATTGAGTGGATGTTAAAGGTGGTGGTGGTCCAGGCGGTGGTTGATATTTAGTAGTTGTTAAAGGTGGTGGTGGTCCAGGCGGTGGTTGATATTGAGTGGATGTTGGAGCAGATGTAGTAGCAGATGTAGTAGATGTTGGGGGTGGTGGTCCAGGTGGTGGTTGATATTGATAATAAGGTGGTGGTGGTTGAGTTGAAGGTGGTGGTGAAGGTGGTGGTAAATAACTACCACTATTACTATTATTATTATCAATAGGCGGCGGCGGTCCTGGTGGTGGTTGATATTGTGTAGACGTTGGAAGTGATGGATAACCGTTATTACTAGTAGGTGGTGGATAAGTTCCAGTTGATTGTGGAAATGGTGATGGGTAATTGTAATTACTGGATAATGGTGGTGGCGGACCTGGTGGTGGCGCATATCCACCGACTGTTGATGGGAATGCTTGTGGCATAACGAAACCTCCAGTTGAATTTGGATATTGCGGATATTGCGATTGTTGCGAGTATTGCTGTTGTTGTTGTTGTGGATGTTGCGGATATTGTGGATATTGTGGATATTGTGGATATTGTTGTGTAGGAGGTGGTTGATGATTTGATTGCTGTGAACCTGGATAACTCGGATTTTGTTCTTTTCCGTGTTGATTTTTATATTGTTGTCCTGGATACATTTTTTATTCTTTTGATTTTTTATTTTTTTTTTCTTGGCTTGGTAATATTGGTAATAATAGTAAATGAAATTGATGGAAGTAGATCGTGAATATATATATATATATATATATATTTAAAATTGATGTGGTACCAAATGACACACAAGACAGGGAATAGTAAGAGATTTTATTAGTGTATTTTTGTGAGTTTTATTCAATTGCTTCTACGACATCAAGTTACACACCAAAATCGATGGCTTTTTTATGAAAATGCAGAAATAAAATAAAATAAAAACTATTGTTATCGCAATTTTGTCATTTTTCGTGTTACCATTAATATTAACAGTGTTGGATTTCAATTGGACCTCTATAGAAAACACCTAGAAACCTATTCTTAGTCACAATTCAAATGATTTTCAATCAAGTTGTTTAAACTTGCTTTGTACTTGTTTTTTTTTCTGTTAACGAGATAAAAATCCAAGAGTTGACTGATAGAGCTGTAACACAGGAGTATATCGATCAAACATATTAGTTCAAGATCCAGTTATATAAATGAATAAGAAAGTAGGCTCGACAATGATATAAAAATTTAAGAAAGTATTTGCGCTTTGATCAATAATATAAAAAATAAATTTTGTTAATTATTAAAAGTCAATATTTTGTCAATCACTTCTCTGTATTAGTATTATTATTATTTATCATAATAAGAACACTTGTAACTATATTAATATTAATATATATCGGACAATTTCCGATAGAATAATCCTACGTATTATTTTTATTACTATTACTATTTCCCGAAATAGGTTAATCCTACCGGAAATTGTCCGAATCAGGTAATTAATGTTACTATTAGCATTAGTATTAGTAGTCGCGTGACATTTTTCACCGATCTATAGGAGGTTGTAAAATTTGGACAACCTGCATCATAGTAAAATTTTATAATCGAATGTCTTCACCCCTCATTTGATACCCTTGCTGTGTAGCAACCACCACCAAATTTGAGATATAACTTCTTCATCATATGTATCTGCTTTAAGAAAAATTTTAAGGCAGGTTGTTAATAAAACCGAAAATAATTTGACCCTCAAAGTCAAATTTTGCCTTTATATTCATATATGTAAAAATTTGTTTGAAGCATCCAATTGCAAGTATAAGTAGAAATAAAATGTCCAATATAAACATTTACAGATTTTTGATCACTTAGGTGTATGTCTTTTATAATAAATAAATAGATATTAAAAATTTTCTTTACCTATATACATAAGTAATTAGAATAATAAACAAGCAACAATAATGATTAAATTAAAAGGTGTTTTATCTCTGACTTTATTCATTTAATTATTTATCATAGTGATGTATTAAATCCATAATAAATTGTAAATCTATTACTGTATATATTAATCTATAAATTATTTCGAATTTACAGATCCCATTCAATTTTTTAATCTTTTTATCTCACTACTGCACAATTCTTTTGATGGTTGTCTGCAATTTACTTTTTTCATCCAAGCCTTTTCATGTTCTGGTAATAATTTGTCGATGAGCGAGTTGTGTTTTTAACTATTAAGTTGATGATCCTTCACACATTTAGGTGAATAAATACAAGTGTTATGGTAACATACATCTGAAAATTTGTACTTTGTTTCCCATAGCTATAGCAGATTTTGATATAACATTACCTTCAGGAATAAGGTTTCTGGTCCAAACTGTTTTCTCAAAGCCCAAACTAGTTTGGGCAATTTGGGCTTCTCAACATTTTTTATAAGCATGAACATTAAAAAACTATATGAATCAACTTGTTTTAACTTAAACAACTTTAAAATAATTTCACCCAATTTCGGCTAATAACAAAAAGTAGTTTGGGCTTATAAAAAAATAATTTTTGCCCAAAGTATTTGGGCAATTTCGGCTACTAATAGAAGCAGTTTCGACCAGAAACCTTATTCAGGAAAAGGAACAAGTTTTTTAACCAACCTTGGAATTACAATGATTTCAAGAAATCTGACTGTTAGAACTATTTCAAGTAAATTATGGACCTCTAAAACATTGTAGTATTATATGTATGGTATAGACATTAGTTTTCAAATATCCAAGAGGATTTTTAACTTCTTCAAGACAAGTTTGGCCACTTTGGTAATGGTTTTTCCAAGACTAACCTTGTTCCAATAAGATTATATCAGGTAATCCTTTCTTTTCTTAGATAAGTTTCAAGTTTCTGAGTATCATTTATTTTGAAAATGTAAGGTGCGATTTTTTCACCTTGTTCTTTTTTCAAAATACTTCTAATGGTACTGTAATTCTTGGGTTCCATAGTAGTTCTGATGTAAATGAGTTTCAATTAACTATTGTTATATAGAAGTAATTCTATATATCACCCAATATTAAAAGGATAACAAATGGAAGGTTTTAATAATCACGTTACCAAATTTTGATCCCTGAAATTCTTGGTAATACTAATTCACTTTGTCTGGTTTTGTTGCAAGCATGCCCCAAATATTAGATTTAAAGAAATGGCTAATTTAGATGGCCTAAATAGGTAATGAGTTTGATCAACCATAGTCAAAGGTGGATTTCGAATTTCTTCTAGAAAGAATTAATTTACTAAAACATCGAAAAGTGCTGGTTTATTTTGCCGCCAGAAAAAAAACATGAACCTGGAAATTTCTATTAGTAATAGGGTCTGGGAATTTTCGAGGTTACACATAATTTATTTCCTCTAAAATATTTTGTTAAAAAAAAATAAAAAATAATGATTAAATCAGTTTTAATATTTAATAAACAAGGGAAGCCTAGAATTACTAAATTTTATCAACAAATAGTAAGTTGTTTTAACGAGTTCAATTCAAATTCAAATGAGTTCAGTTAGAATCCAAAAAGTGTAAAATTGACCAATTTAATTTTTCGAAATAATAACTAAAGGACATTGCGACTCAACAAGCATTATTACTAGAAATTTATTCGTTAGTATCAAAAAGACCAGACACAGCATGTAATTTTCTTGATGGTAGCCAAATGCTGGGTGGTAAAGATACACGTGTTATTTATAGACATTATGCTACTTTATATTTTGTGTTTGTCGTAGATGAATGTGAAAGTGAATTGGGAATATTGGATTTAATTCAGGTAAATCAACCAATCGATCAGTCAATCAATCAATAAATAAATAGATATATTAATCATGATATTTCTTGGGATTGGGATCTAAAGATATTTATGGGTTTATTTTTTATTTAAGGTTTTTGTGGAAAGTTTAGATAAATGTTTTGAAAATGTTTGTGAACTTGATTTGGTTAGTATTTTATTAAACATAACGACATATAATTTCATTCATTAAACTTGTACATTATTGTTTCATTCATTTACTTAATCAAATATAGATATTTCATTTTGAGGAGGTAACTGAAAAAAAATAATAAATATGGCGATTATGTTATTATTATCATCACATTAAAAGAATTTAATAATTAGGTTCATAATATACTTTCAGAATTAATCTCAGGTGGAATGGTAATTAATATATTATACAGATGCATTTCATTAAATTATTTTTTTAAATTGTCATCTGTTCACTCACACAATCAATCACATTAAATGATTGATGTGTTTAGGTTTTGGAGACAAATATTCAAGAGATTGTCGGAGCAGTTAGTGAAGCCAAAAAATTAAAGAGACGCACAACGGGTACAATGGCAACAATTGCTGGAAGTGGTGCTGGTGCAGCCGCAAGAGATTTAGGTGCAAATATAGCAAACACTCTGACATCAACATTACAGATGACCTTACAAAACACTGTAAATGGTGCATTCAGAAGAACATAATTACTACTTTAATAAAAAGTAGTATTTGCATGTATTTTAATAATTATTTGTTAAATAAATAAATAATTCATTCAACAATCTAATCTAATCTAATCTAATATTACCTAATCTATTTTCATCATCTAATAGCAATAACTATTATTTATAATCTTCAGTTGCCAGTTATTATATTATATATTATAAAATAAAAACTCATTTATTTATTTTTTCATAAATTTACGATGAAAATCACTTCCAAGTGTATCATTGATAAATCGGTCTTTAGGGTTATCCTCAACTGATTTCCTAGAAATAACATCATCATCCCACCTAAACAACGACAACAACAACGACAGCAAGTATTATTGGTAATTATATCATATTATGTTTTTCTGTGTGTGTGTGTGTCTCTTAAAATTAAATTTTACCACATTAAAATCTTTACTAATGAATAAACAAATATTGATCAATTAATCACTCTACTATATATATGATCACTTTTTTAAAGAAGAAATCCTCACACCTTTCATCACTATCTTTCTATCACTGTCATCATCGTCTGCATCTATTAATTGTGTAGTCGAGTCTAATAAAAATTTTCTTCGTTTTTATTGATTGATCGTCGTCATTACTATGTTTTTTTCTGAATGTTGTTTATTTTCAAAATGACCTTTCTCTGCTTTTAAAAAGTTCTTCTTTAAAGATCTATACTTTCAAGTACATCTTGTGTAGGTTGTCCTGTTTGTCTATATATATATATATATTAAAATCCACATTGAAAAACAATAATTTGAAAATGAAGGCAATTTTGATATTAAGGATACCGGCTGCAACTTTTGATGATGGTTGCTACCATCTTTACGTCATATAAAAATGATTGCAACCGTCTTTACGACCATTTTGTTTCCTTTTTTGGATTGCGACATGGGACACTATTTTATATTTAAGTTGATATGAGCAGAAAGATCCCTAGAACTATATTGAAAAGTTGGTGCCTTATTATCGTTTCCTCTAGCATGATCAAAAGTTGGCCTAGCAAGCTGTTGTCATTTTTTCTCGAATTAAAGTTTATCTGTCATTCTGTTATGTCACATGTACGTATATTATATATCATATGATTAATAAATTACAATTGCTTCTAAAACAGGATGATGGATTAGACAATTAATTCTAGAACAACAAATAACAATGGTGATAGAAGGGATGAAAAATATGAATAGTGAAAGTTTTATAAAGAAGTAGCGTTATAGTAATAATTTATAACGACAACCATTATTAATATATTATTATTACTATTAAGTTGAGTCCAAGGAAAAAAAGTGTTTATCAAATGTCTAAAGTCATAAATTAATACCACATTGTAATTTTAGAACGACAACCATTAGAACAATAAAGATTAAACTTTATGATATAATTTTGGGATTCCTTGTATGTCGTTGATATTGGTCCATAATCAACATCACCAACATCACCATCATCATCTACTAAAAAGATAAACAATTATTGTTGCTGTTGGAAGATGTACATCATGAATTAAAATTAATTAAAATGGAAAATCATTCATCAACCAACTAAAAATTATCAAAGTCAATTTGCAGGATTTCTGATTATTTTAATAATAATAATAATAACAATGACAATACATCTTTTCGTAAAAAAATATTGAATCAATAGTGGAAGAAGTAACAGATGAAGAATTCAATAATGAGTGATACAGCCAACCAACTAAATCAGTAGTTATATAAAAACCATTGAACAAGATTGAAATGAGTCTCTTGGGAAATGGAAATGCATAATCCTCTTTATCGGGAAGGAATTCTCGGTGGTAAATTTCCATTGATTTTAGACATGCGTTCAGACTTGCTACTGAAACAATAGGGAGGAGACTCCACATCATTGTCATTAATTAGTAAATGAAAAGAAACAATTAATTTTCAATGAAAACGTGTCATCATCATCTTTGGTGAAAAGAAAGGAATCATTAGTCTATGAAAATTCATTATTATTATCATAATCATAAGATGAATCAAATTCAACCACTCATGGTAGTCACTAATACAAAATCTTGTAGTTATTATAATAATATAAATAAATACATCTATATAAATATGTAAAAATATAATATATATGTATATGTCTCTAAACCCCTCTCATTAAACGTTCAGTAACTCTTTCTCTGGCTGTATGATATGCTTGAATAATTGTTTGTTCTGTTATTGGAATATCCGATGATTCAGTACGAGGTCTAGAAACGCGAGAAACAATAACATTCGATTCTGTCTCTAATACAATACTATAATATTATAAATGATATGTTATTAAATTGTATTTAAGGATTAGATTGAGAATTGATTAAATTAAATTCTCTCTCTCTAATTACCCATCATCAATAGTTTCGTCCAAGGCGAGAACAACCAAATCTAAATTATCAATAATTGTTCTTTTTTCTACTTGATGTCTACCACAAATAATTATAATAATAATAACAATAGTAATTATCGTTGTCATTATTGTTGTTGTCAATGATAATTGATTAATTAATTAATTAATTGTAATTTTACCTTAATAAATTGGAAATTGAATCGTAGAATGCATTTAAAATACTATTCAAAATGAGTTCATTTTCATCAGCTGATCCAACAACATAGAAAAACACATCAATGTTATTACGATAAAGAACTACATGATTGTCATATAAAATACTTTCCCCTATAAAAAAATTTCAATTTTTAATTTGTAAGTTATGATTTTTTTTTTTTTTTATGATAAAAAATCATTATGAAATTATAAATTATTTACCGTTTGATCTTTTAGTTTTATCAAATAATCCCTTCTCAAATACCTTTTGTTCTTTATTTGTAGGATATGCATTCTTACTACCATAATATTTTGCTAGAATCCTATTGCCGTCTCCATCAAGAAGTACCACTGCTGTAGTTGTATAAAGTGATAAATTAACCTTTAGATAAATAAAGAAATATCAAGTTGATTAATAACTAATAACTATAATTCAAACAACTTTTAAAATACAATTAACACAATTACAAACCATTTTTTTTTTTTAAAGAATTAATTTGGTTTTAAGGAATGATCTCCGTAAATAAGATCGGCCAAGATCACGCACGTTATAGAGGATTTTTAACTGGCTAATAAGAAATTACAACCAACTCTCGATACTTAAATTCTGAAGATTTCGCATATAAAATCACATGCTTCTATATTTTCTAGAACTTTTATCAATTACAAATAAAAGAAATGCGATTATTTTTGATAAAAAAGTATATGAAACCTTGGATCAGACAGCCATTATCCTGCTTATGTTCAATAGTACTCATTCTTTAAGGCATTTTGAAATTATGTTCAACGATATGAAAGGGAGTATTCACTTTCTGATGTAGCATTGTCAAGCCAGTAATGTAAATAAAACATGAAACATTTTGAAGTTGGGCGCTGACATATATTAGCTAATATTTTAGGGGTGGGGGATAATAATACATAATATAAAATAAAAGACATATCAATACAAATTAAAATAAAGTTACCTCTGGTTAGTTATTAACATGTTTCTCTTTAGAACCAATCATGCCAAACAACATCACTCGCGTTTTGTCATCTGTCAAAAAAATAAATAAAAAACAGGGGTCCATACATAAATAATTAGTACGCGCTGTCGATCAATGAATTCTTTATTTCTATTTTCTTTTTTTCTTTTTACAAAAAAAAAATGCCCAAAGCAAATCAAATCAAAAAAAGTAACCTATCACCACCATTCTTACGATAAACACTTACGCATTTATTGCACCAGATTTGCTTTGTGGTTATCGCCACCACTCTAGTTTTTTTGAAAAATTGGCATCATGCACTATAGTTACAGTGTGTTAAGAAAAAAATGGCGGTGACAAAAAATTGCATATCTCAACAATTACATATCATAATTAAATAAATTTAGATTCGTTTGAAAGTATATCAAATTACCTTGTTAAATAAAAAAAATAGACATGATATGCTATTGCCAATTTTCTGTAAAGCTAATTCATATCTTTTTTTTAAAACTTTGCAAAATTTTTGTCTCTGAAATTTTAACACGGAAATTTTTAATAATAAGCCTGACACAAAAATATACATAATAATCATACAAAAAATTATACCGGTGTGTAATGAAAGTTCTGGAGATTATATATATAAACTTTCATACTTCCAGATTTTCTAGAATTTTGTCAATTGGAAATAAAAGGAATTTGATTATTTTGAAAAAAACAATTTAATGTGTAAATTTCTTCAATAATTGCTCTAAAGCCTACATATTAACATGCTTCAAAAATTTCATATGTTATAATCTAAGATCCTCCGATTCTCTGTTGTAATTTTTATCATATAATTTTGGCTACTTTTTTATTAAAAACAATATTTTTATCAACCGCCGTTTTTTTCTTAACACCCTGTAATTATAAACTTAGTGTAAATGAAAAAAACAATAATAAAGAAAACAATAATGTGAGAATTCATTTCAATAAATTATTATTTAATGTTCAATATTAGGTTCTTTAAAACAATTGTTACCTGTAAATATTCTAGGATGTCATATCTCTTAATGGACTTTCTCGAATTGAAGCTTTCCACGAAGTAACTAATCAACTAGTAAAGCAGAAGCTAACCCTACAAAATGGCGATTTAGAGAGCAATCATACAAAACATAAGCAAGTATCTAGAGGGTACGTGTTGACTCTTATGTAGTGATAATGTAATAGTAATATAACATTATTCTGTTGATTCTGCTCTTTGTTTTCTATTATTAATTCATATTTATTTTTCAAGTATTAATGGCGACCATAAATTGGTGGATTTTGACAAAACAGATAATTATAAATGCTCTAACCAGTAAGTTGTGAAAAAAATTATGTTGTTTTTTTGAATGAATCAATTTATATGCTTGGAAATTAGATTAAAACTTTTATTAGACATGCAGAATGGGTAACTCCACTACCAACATTACAACAGAAAGGAAGTGATGTAAGTAAATTATTTTCAACAACATGCAATAATGAATTTATTTTCATTTCAAACTTTTTTTCTAAACATAGATCGAAGTTTCTTTTGAAGAATTAAAATATAATGATAACCAAATTAATCACAAACTCTGAAGATGATAATGGTATATATATCAAATGAAACTAAATTTTGGGAATTGGAATCAGAAGTTCCTAGTTGGTTAAAAAAAATTATGAGTTATCATGAAAAATTATATTCAGAGAAAGATGAAGAGCAAAGGATCAAATTGTCAACAAAGCAAGCGCTTAAGATATGATTGATTGTTTGTTTATTTTTTTTCATTAAATCCCAATTAATTATTTTTTAAAAACAAGATTTATTTGGTGAGGATAGTGGATAGTACACACACAAGCTTTGTCCCTGATGTACTCACATCAAAAGAATTTCTCAACTTAAAAGATCATCATGTTTCTAATGCACTCAACCTTAAACATTCAGAATATAATTGGACTATATTGGAGTCATCAGTTGAGAATTGCTTGAAGTCTTTGGGAAAAGTGAGTAATTCAGTTGTTACAATACCACAAAGCTTTCTAATATTTAAATCAGATATTTTTAGTTAAATAATAGTGAGTTAAAACAAATCGGAGAATCAATCAAACCTAAAGGCATATATGCTGGTGTGGAAGAATTAAAAAAGATATCAAATGAGAACAAATCCCATGATAAATATTCAGAATTATTTGATGATGATGCCAATAAAAATATGTTTCTAATGCACTCAACCTTAAACATTCAGAATATAATTGGACTATATTGGAGTCATCAGTTGAGAATTGCTTGAAGTCTTTGGGAAAAGTGAGTAATTCAGTTGTTACAATACCACAAAGCTTTCTAATATTTAAATCAGATATTTTTAGTTAAATAATAGTGAGTTAAAACAAATCGGAGAATCAATCAAACCTAAAGGCATATATGCTGGTGTGGAAGAATTAAAAAAGATATCAAATGAGAACAAATCCCATGATAAATATTCAGAATTATTTGATGATGATGCCAATAAAAATAATACAGTCAGGGATATTTCCATATCGGGATTCGATTCCAGAATAGTCTGCTGTAGAGGCCTGCATCGGGTTGGGCGGGTTTGGTCTTGATGTCAAATAACTGCGGGTTGTAACTTACAACAATTAATGACCCGAACTTGACCCGAATTTAAATAATTTCTTGGCAAAAAAAAAAAAATCTTTAATATATATATATTAATAAATATAATTTTTTTTTTATAAATTTTTAATATAAATTTTTAATGATAATAAGTTTTTTTTAATGATAATAAATTTATGATAATAAGTTTTTATATTTTCAAATTAAATATACATTTCACACTTTTTCAAATCAATGTCAAATACATTATCCACAAGCCAAATATCATCAAAAATACTGGCTGGAGAATTATTATGTAAAAATAAAATTGGCAGAAAAAGTGATGTTTGGTTATGTTATTTGTAAGAATTGTCAGCATTTATTTAAATATAATTCAAAAGAAGGGACTTCTAATTTAATACGTCATGTTTGTAGTAGCTCAACAAGTAAACAAAGAAATATCACATCTTTTTTAACAAAGAAAGTAATTCCTACAAAAGTCAAAGAAGATATAGTTGGCTCGGTCTAAAGACTTCCTAAATTTTGGGCAAATTTTAAAAGTATAGAAGTCATTTTCTGTCCTACCTTTTAAAAAAATAGCCTCATTAGTTGGTAAAATAGGTTTCTACTTTTAATGTAATGAAGAGATTTTCTCCAAAAAATTATTTATTGTAGAGTTCTATTCTTTTTTAAAACATGTACTTTACCATGCTCATGAGAAATTTGAGCACTAGGATATTTGCTAAATTTAGACTAGTTTTGATTATCATACCAAATTTAGCCTAATACTCGACCATCATATCTAAATTTAGCAGTAAGAAAAATAGTTTTTTAACCAAAATCACGGGTAATCCTTTTTTAAAAAATTTTATTGCATTTTTGAACGAATCACGAAATTGCAATTTTTGAAATGAGCATGTGACGCAGCATTAGGAGGTCTTTAGACCAAGCCAACAATACAACAAAAAAAATAGTTAATTTTGTTTGTAAAGATTTACATCCATTTGAAACGATTGTGGGTTTAGGGTTTCAAGAATTGGCACAAGAATTTATTAAGATTGGATCAATTTATGGAAATGTATCCATTGAAGAATTACTTCCACATCCAACCACAATTTCCAGAAACACATTAAAGGAGGCAGAGTTAGTTAAATCAGCTTTGGCAGAAAGTTTATTGGAATTTTTTCGAATTTCTGGTGGAGCTTTTACCACAGATTGTTGGACAGATAATTATAGGAAAATTAGTTATATTTCTTTGACAGTGCACTTCATTGATAATTGGGATTTAAAAGTATATGTACTTGCTGTATCTAAATTTCCAGAAATTAGCCATACATCAGATATTATACAAAGAACTATTTTTTCATTATTAAGAGGGTATAATCTTCAACCTGAAAGTAAAATAAAAAGATATGCTTTTGTAACAGATTCTGGTGCAAACTTTGTGGCAGCTTTTCAAAATTATAAGCATTTATCATGTATAGCTCACAGGTATGTATTACTTTATTTATTTAAATTATAAATTAAAAGAAAATAGACATTTTGTTATGACAATATTAGATATATTATTTGTTTTAAATCTAATGTAATTGTTTCATTGATATGGGCCATAATAAAAAAAAAATTTACTATTTAAATTAATGTTTGTTAATTTATTTATTAATAATTTATATTTATTTATATTTATATAGAATTAACACTGTTTTAGTTGCCTCCTTCAAGGAAACAATTTCCAAGAATTTCCTTCTGTAATTATTACAATAAATAAATGTAAATCATTAGTTAAATATTTCAAAAAGAGCACTTTATTATCACAACTCAACAAAACATTAAAACAACACACTGATACACGTTGGAACAGTAAGTTAGAAATGCTTGAATCTGTCTCCAGTCAATTTGAAGATATTTATAATCTTCTTTTGGATCAAGATGAGCTGGAAAGAATTGAAGGAATTGATGTACAAATATTAAGTGATTTAGTAAATTTTTTAAAAAAATTTCAAGTAGCAAGTCTTTGTTTAGAAGGTTCAAAACAACCAACACTACATCTAGTAATACCTTGGTACAAAGCTTTATTAGATCATTGTCAAGTGATAACTTCTGATAATGAAATTACAAAAAAAATAAAACTAGTAGTTGCTGAAAAATTAATTGAAAAAATTAAGATTCATGAATTACATAAATTAGCCATTTTTTTCAATCCTCTTATGAAAAAATTAAAAATATTGGAGTCTGGTGATTCCACCTGGGTAAAAAATGAAATTAAAAGACAATGTGATAATCTAACAATTAATGATGATGGTGTTGGTGCTGACAGTAATAATGATGATGATGATAATTGCATGCAAGCAATATTATCAACTACAATTTCAACTTCAAATTCAAATGTAGAGTTAGGTGATTTTAGTAAATATTATGATGATAGTGATGATGAAGATGATGACAAAGATGAAGTTGATTTGTATTTATCAACAAAAATACAAAAAGATGATAACTTTAATATTTTAGAATGGTAGAAAGACCATCAACATGTTTATCCAAGACTTTCAAGGCTTGCTGCCCATTATATGTTCCAGTGCATCTAGTGAAAGAGAGTTTAGTGCAGCTGGACTTGCAGTTAATGAGCTTCGCTCAAATTTAAATACACAAACAATTGATAGTATTCTTGTATTAAGAAGCTCATCATAGTAAAATTTTCTTTCTTGTAACTAACAATTGCAATAAAAGTTATTTTTTAAATAAAATCGTGCTACAGCATTGTTAAAAAACAGGTTGAGTTCGGGTTTGGATTGAAATTTCTTGTATACAAGTCGGGTTCGGGTTGGGTAATCATTCAATTATGATGACCCATGCAGGCCTCTATTATGGTTTTAGTGATGCTCTTAGTAAAAAAACAGAAGAATAAAATAAAGAAAATTCTTAAATTGCACCCAAAAATTTTTAGGATTCATATTTGGGAGAAATTTCCGTTTTTTTTTTCAGACCCTATTATTATTTCCAGCCCTAGTACTGACAACTTATATTCATCGTGACGATCGGGATCTATGATTTTTATCGTGTAACAACCCTTTTTTTAATGGTGCGGGACCTCTTAAACCGCCATTTACTGCGCCTCATGGCCAAAATTTTTCGTTTATCTACGGTGCAGATCGTCTATAATCATTAATCACTTATAGTAACAATTGGTCAACTTTAAAATACTAAAATTATATCATTTTAAAAAATTTAACTGATAAGTTTATTGTTCATGACTCAAGCTTCAAAACTTATCGGCCGGTTTTTTCTTAAACTGAAAATTGGCAGAGCCTTAGCATTCTGAAAATTCCGAATTTTGTTATACATTTAAGAAATTGAGACTAAGTAAATTTCGTGTAACAACTTTTTTATATAGAATATTTTCTACAACATACATTTGATTTGTTTGATTTATTTATTTCCTTTCTTTTATTAATAAATAAAGGTTCTTTACAACAAAAAAGTTTAACGAACATATTACATTAAAAAAAATCATTACCGAATTTGGTCGTGAGATTCAAAATATTGTAACACGAAAATGATTGTTGTACTTCTGAGCAAAATTTTTAACTTTTGAGTATAGATGATCCGCACTGTATATATAAAATGCAATAATATAAAAAAATATTGTTACTGTTACACAATTTTTTAACTGATCAGAATTTTTAACATTAAAAAAGGATCTGTAGATGTCTAATTTCCGCACAAATTTAAGCGGCCAATTCTTCGCAGTGTTGGAAATTGAGTGCTGGGGTTTGTGTTACATATTGAATTTAGCCAATCAACGTTAAAATTTCTACCAGAAGAACAAATTTGATTGGCTAAAGTCAATATGTAACACAAACCCCAGCACTCAATTTCCAACACTGATTCTTTGCGAACATAGTAAAATATATATACTAAAAAAGAATAGAACTCAACAACCATCAATATTTTGAAAAAAACTCTCAGCTTGGGTACTAATCTATGTCATAACAGAGCTATTTTTTTAAAAATGATATGTATACAGAAATGAACTTCTGTTCTTTTAAAATCACATACAGAATTGGTGGTTTAAAAGGTCCCGCACCATACAAAAAAAAAATTTATAAAATAAACATAAATATAATAATACCAACATAAATATGATAATGACAAAATGTAAAAAAATTTTTATTTGAAAAATGATTTAATGCTAATTTGTGCTTGTTTTTAATTCTTAATAGTCCCAATTTTCTTTTTAATGATTTAAGAATTTTAGTTTTGTTGTAATCAATTTCAATATCACCTTGTTGAAGAAAATCATACATTGTTTCAATGGCAGCAGTAGCATCACTACTCGAAACTTTAGTTTTAGATGTGGATGTACTACTTTTATCAGTTTCTTCTTCTGCTGCTGGAATAAATGAAGCAATAATTTCTTCTTCAATTATCATTTCATTGTCTTCCCACCTCATTATCTATTGAAATATATTCTTCTGCTGCTAATGGCGAAGTAAATTGCAATATATTGATTAAAATTCTGATTTCATTATTTTGGTTGTTTGAAATATCTTCTATTATATTTATAGAATTTTCTATTTCTTTGTTGGATAGTTTCCACATCTGATAAAGGAATAATCCCAGTTTTTTTCCAACAATTAAAAATAGTTGTTGATGTTACACTATTCTAGGACTTAGCAACATAATCTATTGCTTTTTTGATATCAATTGGTTTTGGATCTGTAACAGTTTGTGCTAGATCATAATTTTTAATTTTCTTTTAAGTAATAATATTCTATAGTTTGCCTGCAATTTATTAATTATTAACATCAATGTAATTTAATATTAATATTGAAACTAAGAAATTTACAAACCTTGAAACTATGAATTATTCCAGCATCACATGGTTGTAGGTGTGCAGTTATATTTGGAGGAAGGTAATGAAGTTTTACATTTGTTAACTTGAAATTATCCATTAAATTATGAGTTGGGGTATTATCAACAAGCAACAATATATTTCTATTTTTAAGATGCATTTTATTATTCAAATTTTTTAGGTAATCATTCCATAAGTTGCATCCATGCCTTACTGTTCTAATAATAATCAACAGGCAATGTGCTTTTATCAACTCCTCTTAATGGTCTTGGGGTCTGATGTTTATGAATAAATAAAGGTTTTAATTGACGATCTGTCTATGAATGAGTGAGTTGTACATAGTGATCGGCAGGGGAAAATTGACACAAAAATGTCCAATTCGATAACTTTGCACGAAAAGTTGTATTATGCCTTTGTTCCACTACATAATTTTTCTTGGAATATATATATGTAAAAATCTCAAATATTATTGATATATATTTTTTTTGTACATTGTATTTAAAGAAAAAAAGCTTATAATGGGGGATGTAGAATTTTTTGGTCCTTTTGATATATAATTATTGTGTAACAACATTTGTATTGAATACAGAATTATTATTATTACTAATACTTCATAAACAATTGCCTAAGTAATTTATTTTGCCATAGATTTGAAGTAAGTTGATTAGCCTTGATCTTCAGAGATCTGCTTTTTCAAGTATATAAATGTAGTTATGAAATAATTGAATGTATACTCTTGAAGATGCCAAACATGTTGGATATAATAGGAATGGAACTGCCTTTCGACCGAATATAAAAATTGTGATACATGGTGTCTCTATTGCTCAAAATATAAATGTGAAAATTTATGCCGTAAAATTATAAGTATCTTGGACCACAATCTGAAAATCGCAAACCAGATTTTTTAAAAATACCAGAACATCCGACTGGATTACAACTTGATATTCCTTATTAGGACTATGTTTTTGCTATAGAAGTACAGGGACAACAAGATGAAAAATATATCGAGCTCTTTCACAGGAATCCAAAAAATTTTATCAAACAGCAAGAGCGGGATCAACTCAAGAAAGAATTATGTGAAGAGAACTGGATTGTTTTAAGGTATGTTTGGTATTACGAAGACCCATATGTAGTTATTTCAGAGAATTAGGTCTTATTGAATAAACTTGAAAGAATCACAATGTCATATGACAATGGCACAGTATTTTTTCTTTCAAACATATGCATTATTATTTAATTATTACTCCGATCAAAAATGCGAACATTATCAAATAAGCAAATTACAACTTATGAGCGAATCTAATACTGTTATCTATTAGTAACTTTAGAATTCTTAGATGGCGATGCTTCAACCGGTGACTCTGTTGTATTGATATGGGTTTGAACATAGTTAGGCGTTATCTTTTGGATTTTTAAATAATAATCCATGATTCGGCTCTGTTGTATTTCAAAGATGAGGTTATGAGTATATTAAAACAATGCATTAGATGTGTTAAACTAGCAGTGTCAAAATCTAATACCTTTAACATATAGACTTTCTCGATGACTTCTTCTAGTGCATATAGTTGATTTTTGGAATTTGGAATACAAAATTCCGTTAATTTATCTACAATGTAAAGCCCTCCATGTATATTATGCATAACATAAATAGTAAAAGTTCGTTCTAAAGTTGATCAAAATAAAATTAGAAACTCTTAATAATATAATATCAAACATTAAATTCATATTGCTTACAGTAAACGATTATCCCATACGATTCTAGACAAACAAGTTGATCTCCAGTAGCACCACGTTGGGTATGATGTTGTCGTTGATAAAACAGTGAGATCTGCATTGCTATCAGATAATGTCATATAAGATAAAATTATGACAATAGATCATTAAACGGCATGGTAACTAACTTGCCTTTTAATACTTTATCAAGATCACCATTTAACTTTGTGATATCAACAATAAGAGCATTACCAACCACTTCGAAAAAACCTATTTCAAAAGTCATTGCATTGACGTTTACTTCAAAAATACCATCTTGATGGCATCCAATACTAACTCGTTGCACATACTGGCGAGTTTCATTTCATTGGATTTTATTTAACATATTTTCGATCTCTCCACTGTAAGTAAGTTTAGATATACAAATTTGTTAGATATTAATAAATTCTGATAAATGATGATAAAAAACGCCAAACCCACGTTTTTACTCGAATAATATCCATTATGTCATCAAACAATTTTGCAACAATTGGGTTAATGAAATTTTCTCTATACGATAGTTCTACTTGATTAGGGTCTAATAGTGCATTAACAGGCGCTTTAAAGATAAATAAACTAAAAAAAAAAATATTAGAATACATTAAATACATTATGCATCAGTAATTACACTCTTATTACATACAATCGCTTGTATAGATCTTGAACCCATAATGAGTCGTGATGTTCTCTATAGTTGAATGTTCCTGTATATGGTCTCTCGGTAATTTCTTCAATTGCAAGATCCAAAGGAAAATCATCAAATACAGATTTTGGCACTAAGTTTTTTTGATACTTTTTCACGAGAGGTTTTATGACTGCATTCCATTTCTCCTGGCGGATTGTCTTGTGATTTTCTTTCGATGGCTCTAGCTAAGGAGAGTAAATAATAATATTAGAACCTCTCAAATTTAAACTTGAAGTATCGGTGTACAATCAGAAAACACATACTGAGTCCCAAATTGTTTTTAATAACTGTTTATCAGCTTTTGTCAATATTTTTTGTACAGGGCTCGAAGCATTTCTGTCAGATAAATTAATGATCTGATACTGAAAGAGGCGATAATCAGATTTATTTATTTTTTCAATTATTTTATAGAGTTCAACTGTTGTATTCTGTAAAGTAAAACATAGATCAGATAAAGTACACCATCATATTACAGTTGTACAAATAAACGTTCCTACCTCACTCATGAGATGACTGAATATCTTTTATGTAAGTATTTTCATTTTCATGTAGTTCTTGATCAGAGAAGACATTTGTAGGCGGAACAGAAAAATTTTCTTTATCACTAGACAATACTCCAAAACTGGATGATGAATCGTTATTTTTTCCCACTTCTGTTATATCTGTGGCCCTGATCTATAGATTCAAAGGTAACCAAATGGTTAAAAGATGTTTTTGCCATTCAGATTTAAAATATATACTAACTTTATTTGGTGGAGTTGATGATCCTTCTTCAAAATCATTCAAATTCGAATTGTCTCTTTTTCTTGCCAATACTTGAATACGCTCATCCAACAAATTAGTCCTTATTTGACAAGCATTTTGTTCCTAGATAGTTTGCAAAAAAACAAGTTAATAATAATAACTTTACTAAACTTATTTAGAATGTAGATAACTGACTTCTTTTTCTTGTAATATAACTTGAGCAGTTTGAGTGCTATTTTTTTCTTCTCGAACACGAACGGAATCCCAAAAGCGTAGTACAATGGGAGAGTTGACAATATCGTTAAAATGAGCAAGTAGCCTTTGAGCAATTATAGCACCTTGACCATTTTCAGATTCAATAGATCTTAATGCATTAAATAAGGCTTCCTCCGCCTGTTTCTTTAGACTATATGGAAAATCAGCCTTTTTATAAAATGTAGTGGCATTAAAATTGGTTGATTTTGTTAATAAAATTTTTTTTAGAACTTCGACATAATCCTGCATGTAAAAATGACAGTAATATGTTAGTGTCGCGAATCAATTCAATAACAGTTAATGCCTATCAATTATATTGATACAAACCATGATGCTGATCTTCAAAGAAATAATACAAAAAGGAATTAATTAGTAAAAGTTTTTTAATAAAATTTCTGTTAATCACAACTTTAATTCAACCCGAAACCCTCTCCAGATAATGTAAGATCGCTAAAATAACAGCATAATAAAAGTCTGTTGCTATTTTAGCCGTTCGACTTCACAAGCACAGAGGCAGGCGTACCTCCTCAGGTCTCACAGGACGGGGAACGCTAGGTATAAGAGCCAGAACCTTACACATCTTTCGAAAGCCGATATTCATCCGTTTCAACTTCACATACCAAAGGCAGACGTATCTCCTTGGGCTTTACAGGACGGGGAAACGCCGGGTTGCAAGAACATAATACAAAAAACTTTACTTAACTTTAAATAAATTGGCGCAAAATTACGATCGAAGGCCACTGTGACGGAAGGTTTGTCAGGAGCAAAAAAAATTATTATTATTATGCACACAAGAGATCAATCAGTTATACCAGACAGGAAAAAATTTTCGGAATGTATAGTAATAGATAGATATATTAATATTAATATTATGGTGAATTTTTAAGGAATAAAGATGATTATTAATTATTTTAAAAATGGTTTACATATTACAAGATGGTTTATAGGGGAATGTCGCACAAATAAATTATGACATACAGAATTTCTACGCGTTATACAGATTAATCTATAGTCATCATATTCAAAATTCTCAATACTTTCCCACATGGTCTTCTCATCTCCTGAATGTCTTTAATACAAACTAATTCACGCATATTAGTGTATCATTAAGAGTAATTATGAAAGAAACAATCGTTATTCCTAAGTACAAACCGTATGCATTTCATTTTTCGTTACATTTACAAGCCATGGTTTCTCTACATTCTATATTTATAAATTTATATTGAATTCAGATCTCTTTGAAGCAAAAAATATAAGAGAATATATCATACTAAAAGATTGATCTTTAATGAAGAACGAATATAGTCGCACGTGTCTGAAGCCTAAAAAAGAATAATCAATTAGCCAAAGAAAAAGTATGTACATGAGGTAATTAATCGAATTTGGTTAATCGTGTAAATAAACATGTATAATTTATATAGTCGCACTACATTTCGGATTGCAAATATTTATGTATGTCGTACAACTTGATTTTTTAGAAGACAAAAAATAAGAATTCGATTCATTTTATTTAATGATTTTAATCAAGCGAAATAAAATAAAGATACATGGATAATAATAATAATATTGATTTCTTACGGCAGAGTTGCAAGGGAGAGAACGTACGGCCCCTAGACCATTTAATGTACGCCCCTATACTTTGGCTCTACCGGGTAAAAAACTATTTATTATTATTGTTATAATCTATTCTTTCGTTAGAATTGTAGTCGTTACCATCACTATTCATGATTTTATTTTTTTCTTTAGTTTTAAACGCAATCCAAGCCTTTATCGCGCCTATGGTTCTGACATCGGGTTTCGTTGTTTCATTACAAAAACTTTCAATAGCCTTGAATCCGATAACTTTTATTTTTGTTTGTTTTTTTAGATCACTTATAACTTCATTAATCATATCTGATTTAGTATGATCGTTTTCTTCCATAGTTTCATTGAAAAGGTTCTTAAAATTTTGCACAATTTCAGAATTTGAAGATGATGATCGATTCGAAGCTGGAACAGATAAATACAAAACGGTTAGCCCTGGATCATTGACATGAAAGGCTTAAAAAAAAATAAAACGCTTACCTTGAGAACTATTTGTCAATTCACTTGAAGCATCTCCCGAAATTTGTTTTTGTTGCATCTCTTCGTATAGCAATTGAATTTTTTCAGTAAGGTCATCAAATTTTCGATTAACGTCTTCGGATAGAAGTTTCTGCGCATCTTTTAGTGAAGTAAGAGTGATATCGGTTTCCCGTTTTAAATTATACAGAGCAAAGCATGCAATTACAATGATTAGGTAAACTGGGAATTTTCAATCAAGATTGGTATAAAAATGAAATAATTTTCTGATGGCGTTTGTTTGAAATATTCTAAGATATTTGTATCCATCTGTAGGGATTAATGTGAGCGCATAAACTCATTAAAAGGAATACTCAATAAAAAACAATCGATACATCAATATAAGTCAGAAACCACTTACTTTGGTATAATAATAACAAATATATGACTAGTTTTTAAAAGAAAATTTTGATGTAGTTTTGATTAATTTATGACGCTTTATTAATTTATTTATTTTTTGATTGATTTAACAGATTTTATTGCTTTGCAGTAACTTTGTAGGTATATTTATTTGAACGTTATAGTTATGAAGTAGAAAAATTATACGAATTCGAATTCGAGCTGTTTTTATGTACATTTCAGAATTTCTCCAGCGCGGATGATCAATTGTTAAGGATACGCGCCATTAAAGTTATCAATAATCATTGGTTTTTCGAATTACACGGTCAGCTCATTAAAAATCTATCTAGTATGGGCAATCCGTTACCTTTGCCGATCATAATTATTTGTGTATTTATTTTGATAGGTAGAATCTAAAACTTTGACATTTCTTATATGACGCACAGGCCCTCATTCGATGTCAAAAAATAAGCTTAATCATTTTTATACAACAACAATTCATACCTCTTATTTATTCGTAAAACAGAGAAGATCCAGTGATCACATAATATTACACGACATTAGATATTTTTTCTTGCCAAAGTGATCGGTGTAAAGATTCTTTATGCACACGTGATTTTGATGAAAAATAAAGCATGGACATCCACACAATTCGATCGAGACAAATGGTTACATAGAACCTTACTTTATTGATATATAAAAAATGTTACCGAAATAACAACATAAAAAGAAAAAAAAAACATATCGCAGTTACATACTGCAGACGTAAATAAAAAAATAATTATTATGTGTCAGAGACACTAGCTCCGCTATTCCTTTGGTTTTATGAGAAGGTTAACTTGATTTAGGTTGGTGACTGGAGTAGCATTGAAATATTCAGAAACCTCGGCTGTCGATTCCATAGGAATAATTGCGTAGAGATTGAAATTAATAGAAAGCTCTTGGTGACCTTGATTTACCAACAGACCTTCAATCCCTTTTTTAAGTGTGGCAACCTTATCTTCCTTACATATTTCAATATTAAAATATTTACCATCTGGAAAACAACACTTGAGACTAATAGGATTGG